>JAAGNO010008769.1:0-39697 GCA_033439905.1 Ceryle rudis
GGTGGGAAATGGGCGAGACCACGGGATAGGGCGGGGGGGCTGAAGGGTTGGGTTGGCAGCATAAAAACGACGGCAACAACTCCGAGAGCCACGTTCGCTTTATTGAAGGTCACTACACAACGCCAAGCAGTAAGGCAACAGTGGGGAAGGAGCGAGAGCCCCGGGGGGGCAGGGACCGAGCAGGGACATGCCAACCGACACCTTCCTATCACCTACAAGCACCTACGGGAGGGGAAAACAACTCTCTGGGGTAACCAGGCAACCCAGAGTACCCTAAATGAATGTGCCTTTTGGTTTCCAGTTAGAAACGCTGAGCAGGTGTTGCAGCAAGCGGCCCAGCGCCAGGGGAGTGGCACGGCCAGGCCTCTTTGCCATCGCAGCGTCACAAGCAGGGTGGCTGTTTCGGCTGCTGCAGAGAAGTGACAGCCAGAAGTTAAGTGCTGCGTTATGTGGACAGGTGAAGCCGCAGCAGGCACTAGCACTAGACATTGATTAGGAACTAAAACTCATGCTGGACACCCGGGTGTAACTTGCTGGGAACCGCTGTGAACATGGTGCCTCGCTGCTCAGAGATCCATCACAGGAGCTGGGGTTAAGGCACGTGGCCCCCGGCTCCACTGCAGGGGGTTCTCAAGTTTTTCAGTGCTGCACCACCACCACCTCCTCCAGAGGGGGAGCGAGGGAGGGAGCTGGGGGGCAGAGGGAGCAGGCAGCCCCATCCCACCTGCCCCTGCAGAGATCTGCAGCTCCAGGCCCGTGGAACCATGGCACAAGTGCCTCAAGCAGCACAGCTGGGTCTTGCTGGGATTCAAACCTTTCCCAGCATGGCAAAGGCCATCAGAAATGCTTAACAAAGGTCAGTGTCTGAACTGGGAAGGCTCTGCCTGAAGATTGATCTCACCGACTTGCACTAAGATATGCAGTTATGGGGAATTAGTATCCTGGATACACTGCTCTTAATTATTGATTTTAGCTTGGACTGTTACCAGGTTACACCCTGGATAACTGACTGTGAGGTACAGCATATGCTTGTTAACATTTAACTGTCTTTCCGCCTTTACACCTCCCTGCCATGCACCCTAACTGGAAAAAGACAAGAACATGAACTCTGTAGTTCTATGTATACCAGACCTAATCTTAACTCTCTAGGTTTCATACTCCCATCACTACCCCTATTAACACACTTTAATAGACCTGAAGTCTGCCAGGCAGCCTCTCTGGAGCATCAGTCTGCCTCAGTCCAGAGCTGCAGCAGAACCCAAATGCCCAGCTCATAGTGCATCATGCTGCCACGTCCCCCTGCACCAGAGCACGCTCGGCTGCCTGTCAAATCCAGGAGCACTACAGTATGCGATGTTCTCAGTTTGAAGACAAACTGATCATTTCCTTTGCGACAACAGACCTGGAACCTTGGCTAAGCAAGCTAAAGCTGCCAGAACGGCCGGGCTGCATGTCCCAGTCCCTCCCAGCCAAGGAAGCAGAAAACCCAAAGAAAGCCTCGTGCTGCTGCCAGTAACTTGCCAATAACGCAGCAGACGTGGCCACCTCCTAAAACCTTTGTTTGGGAAGGGCACAGCTATGTGTGAAAACAGTTGTTCCCTGCTGAGTGTGTGACATCAGGTTTGTGAGCTGACATGAAGAAAACCAAAAAAATACAAAAAACCCAAACAAAACCAAACAGAACAAAACCCAGAGGTTCTTTTCTGTTGTTAAAGCCAAATTCAGCCCGGTACAGTGCAGATCTGGAGAGAGCGGGACCCTTCTCCATGCCGAAACACGTGCTGCAAGTGAAACCAGCCCGTGGCGGCGTGGGGAAGCAGAGCAGAAGTTAGTGGGCACTACAACAAGAGAAGAGAGAACAAACCATCCCAAACCACGGCACCCTCGGCTGCCTCTCGCGGCACACACCCACACATCACAAAGGAGCTATTGTAGAACATTTCACCGAGTGCTCTCTGTGCTGGGACAGTCCCTCCTGCGGCTGGCCGTTGGGGCATGAGCGTCGGGAGCATTTATGGGAGCACTGGACCGAGGCTGAGCTCCACATGATGGGTGAGCCAGATGACCTCAGCGCTATGATCGCCTTCCTCACTGGGACGGATTGGAGCAGCCAGGTTTTTAAACTCGTGCTTCATCTTGAAACTCACGGTCACTTCACCCTCTTCTTTCTGTGGGGTGACCTTGATGAAAACTCCAACCTTGTTGGCTTTTCGGAAAGCTATAACGCTGAAAGGCAGAGAACAAAAGAACTCTGGATCAGCCGAGTTCCCAGACAATTGTTCCAAGAGATTTACTTGAACACCATATAACAGGGATGCTCAGTTTGTGACTAATACAATCTGCTGGAACAGCAGCCCTAGTTTGTAGCTTACTCCCTGTGGGGGGCCCACAGCTCCTCCTGTGGGTAGCCATGACATGGGTACCCCTGTTTGTGCTGACAGCTACTGGCACACCCCTCAAACGGAATCTGCCTGCTCTGAGCATGGCTGTTATGTACCCACCAGTGCAACAGGGAAGGGACACAGTCTACAGCTCCAGTAGCTCTCCAGAAGGCTGGAGGCAACTCTTGTCCCACACCTACCCTGCCCCCTTTGCTTGCAAAGGAAAGATTACACAGAGTATTCCTGGAGAGAGTTAGTGCCACCACCTATAACTCAGCTGCCAGAACAACACACCTTTCCTCGCAGGGAACAAAAGTCTCCTGGACCACAGCACGAAAATTTGCATTGCTGATCTCTGAACACCCCCCCAGTAAAACACCACCACGGAAACCCAAAAAAAACACAAACAAACAAAACATCAAAACAACAAAACAAAACCAAATGAAACCAAAACCAACCAATGAAAAAGAGAAAGGAAACACACACACACACAAAAAAAAAAAAAAACCAAACAACCCAAAACATGCTGAAAGCAGAGGAGAGCAAGTTGGTTAAACTGCCAAAATTTAAGGGACGGGATCCTCACATGACAGACAACACTCACTCAGGGTCATCCTGGAAGTCCTGAGGCTCTGCCAGCTCATCATATTCTGCTGCAGCATCTTTGCCAGCCAGAATAAGCTCCTTGGGAGGAACTGCCACCTGAAACAGAGCAGAGAGGCAGCCTTTCAGCACTGAGCACCTCATGGTGAGCAGGAGAGAGTCCTCCCCTTCTGAGGGCTGCTTTGCTTTACTACAGTTTAAAACAGAGAAGTGATTCATCCTGAGCTTTCCTCCACTCTGGTATCACCTGGTTACCACTCTACCAGTAAAACTGGATATTTCTCCCTTGGGTTCTGGATCTCAGTGAACAAGACACAATTTCAAAATACTTTACAAGCTGACATTTATATTGGTGACACACATTTAAGCTCCAAGGAGGAAAATGCAACACAGTCAGCAGGGACCAAAGGACATATGGAAAGCATGACCTGTGGAAGGAAAAACGGGAGCAGGAAGCCTTGGAAGAGGTCTGGGCTCGCACAGCAGGAGGGTACAATACCTTGGCAGTGCTGTTGATGTTATCAGGGTCTCCGTCCTCGCACTCCAGCAGTGTGACGTGTGTGATGTTCTCCACTGGGTTGGTCAGAGTCAGAAGGACTTGGCTCTCCTGGGGAGATTGAGGAATCACAGTTCAAGCAGCAATTATTTAAAATGCATCATTACTGGTAGCACCTCCATCTTCTGTGACTGATCAACACCTTCAAAAATGGCATCGCAAACACTCTAGGGAACACAGCCCACGGGAAAGGTGCCAATGCCACACACTAATAGAAGAAATACCCATCTTTGGAATCTAGCCAAGATCTCAACTCCACCCCTTTTATTCTTTAGATATTGGGTGTGTCCTTGCGATGACAGATGTCACACTGCGCCATAATCTACTCATGCGGAGTGACAAGTAAACACAGCATTATTCCGACAGCTCCCTTAAACCCTGCACCCTCTCTAAATGGAGCAAGCGAAGCCCTCAGGGAACAATCATCACACCACATCGTCTTCCAAAAAGGTTCCACATCCACACCTCCTGGCTGCATCTCACCCCGAGACACTTCTCAAATAAAGTACTGACCTTCATGTAACGCAGGTTGGGAATAGACATGATTCGCACTTCAGGGATATAGTTCCTGGAAGAAGAACAAAGCAAATAACCATGACGGACTGTGGTGCTGTCTGTAACCAACCTCCTCAAGTCTTTGCAGACATCCACCTCACCTGTTCAATGCTATCAGAGCTTAGCTTACATAAAAAATAAACATGAAATGCCTTCTTTCCTGTATAAGCCTAATCCTACAAAGTCCTGCTACCATGGGGGGGCTAGCAGGGCGTGCAAGTCTTTTTCAAACAGCTGAAATCTTCAGCTAACTTTATAGAAGATCAGGAAGTAAACTTACTACAGATAAGCTAAATATATTAAAAAAAAAAAAAGTGATTACGGCCTCCTAAGAAATGGCACAATCATACAAGAGGTCAAATCAAGAGTACAAAAGAGATTAAAATAAAAGGCATTAACTAAGCATGGATAGGCTGTTGTTCTCCCCAGTCCCCATATCTTACTTACACAGCAACCAGCTGGATCTTGAATTTGATAGATGTTGGATTGAATTCTGGTTTGCTCAGGTTATGTTCACATTTCTAGACACAAAGAGATTTTAGTCAGCATCAGAAGACAGTGGGCAGTCGCAGGCCAAAGAATGAGAGCTGCAAGCCCTACGTCACTAGCCATGAGATCACAGCTGACATAAAAACTACCTTGGGGTGTGTGTAGCCCCTGCTGTGTCAAGCTACTGATACTCCAAAAATGTCATATCTATCACTATTGGTGCAATCTCAGAAACATGAGGTTTAGAAATGGGCTTAAAAACACTTGGACACTCACTGACTGCAGAAGGAAGGCAACACAAATACCTGCAAAGCCATTGATTTATGCCCCAGAATCAAATAAAAAAAACCCAAATAACTGGAACTCAAGACTGATCTCCTCACAGCCTACTTTTCAAATACAGGCTCAGCCTGACATTACATATTTCCAAGAAAATATCTTGCATTTTGCATTTTAAATACTTTCAAGAATATTGCTCTGTTACTCTGGGAACTAGATAAATACCCATTTCACTGAGAAAGCAAGCAGCTTTTTGAAGACCATGTAGTAAGCCAACAGCACACACTGAATTTAATTCTTGTCTGTCTTCATTTCCCATCTGTCTAATTTTCTTCTCCGAAATATCTTCTTTCTGCCTTTACTCTAAGGGCATCTTCACTACTCTGCATTAACACTTTACCTTGGAGAAGAGGAGGCTGAGGGGGGATCTTATCAGTGCTTATAAATATCTAGAGGGTGGGTGTCAGGAAGATGGGGCCTGACTCTTCTCAGTGGTGTCCAGTGACAGGACTAGGGGCAATGGCCATAAACTGGAAATCAAGAGGTTCAACCTCAACATGAGGAAATACTTCTTCACAGTGAGAGTAACAGAACACTGGAACAGGATGCCCAGAGAGGTGGGGGAATCTCCATCTCTGGAGACTTTCAAATGCTGCTTGGAGTTGTCCCTGTGGGATCTACTATAGGTGATTGGGGTTGGACTAGATGATCTTTAGAGGTCCCTTCCAACCCCTACCATTTTGTGATTTTGTTTGTTGAGTTGATTTTTCTCTTCAGTAATAGCAGAATTTTTTTTCATTCTGACTGTACTGGCAGCCTTCTCCGATTCTTTGGCTGGGAAGAGCACACAGGCCCTTACACAAACCCACCTTTGTATCTTTACACACCTTTGACAATGTTGTCCCCCTTTCCCAATCTTCATCATGTCAGAGATGTGACAGCCTCCCTCATCTAATTACCAGTAACGTGGCCGAGAACTTTCAACAACCAGGCACATTTGAGCACTTTCTATTAAATTTTTCTTTTTCCCATAACCTAAGTTCTGTGAGCCTTGAAAAAGCACATCTTTGTAGTTAATCACCTACCCGGCAGCGCAGCGAACGTTTGATCAGGAGGTGCTTGTGACGGGGGTAGAGCTGGGAGGCACAGATCGGCTGGAAGTCAGGCTGCAGCAGACGCTGGCGTAAAGTCGTCACTGGGCACACAACAGAAAGCAAGACAAATGAACATCTCTCTCAGGCACTGGAACTTGAGCTAGGCTGTACTGAGCACTGGCCTAGGAGCGAGCGTGCAGCACACAGTGTGCAGGCATGCTACAGTCTCTGAGAAGCTTAATTTCAGCCTGCACCCAGTAAGTATCACTGTTTCTGACACTGAACAAATGGAAGGTAAGAGTTGTATATGTGACTGGGCATGGTGACACGAGAGCAACATTGGTGCCAGACCAGGAGAAACAAGGGACCCTGATCTCTATTCAAAGCTCAGCTGAGGTGGAAACAAAATTTTGTAATCATCTAGAAAATAAGTTCTTTTCCTGCCAAGGGCGAATGAGTTTTCCTAGCTCTTTCCTAGTCTTCACAGCTGGGTGCTGCGTGAGGACAATATACAGCTTCTCAGCAAGGAGTCTGCATAATTCAGACTAACGTATAGAATTAGTGACTACATAGTTCCTGAGGCAAAGTCCCAGCAGACAAACCTCCCATGGGTTTCTCTCAAAATATTGTCTCCTCACTATTCGCAGTGTCTAAGGGGCAGTAAGCCACTTGGCAGCCTTTCCCTCACTGCAGGAAACCACAAAAGTTGTCTTCTTACCAGCAGACTCTCACTATTGACAGCCTCATGAGAAAAGGAGACCGAGATGATCCAGCCCTTTCCATAAACCTTTCATGAATTAATTAATATTGGCAGATTTTGTAGGTCTGCAGGTATCACAAGAACATCTGTCCTACATAAAGCCACCTCAGCAGCAAGTTGACAGTGCTTCCTGTACCTGCTGTTTTATCCTAATTGCTCCTAAGTTTCATTGACCAGTTTCCAATATTTGCTGATTAAATCATGAGCCAGCTAAATAACAGGCAAGCGCAGGCAAGCTGTTCTGGGCTGATGTCGAAGTAATGAGCAATTGTTACTCAACAGGTCAGCTTGGGTTCCAACTCCCCAGCAGCTCAACTTCTTCCTTATTTCCTGATGTTATTTGAAGGAGGACATCATCTCTTTTCTCTATCCAAAAGTGGACACTTCACATGCACAGAAATTAAGGTCAGCAAGAAAATGAAACAACCATTAAGAAGCCTGATGTATTTGGCTCTGAGCTTTCCATGTACGACATGAAGCTGAGGCCGTGTTCAAAGTTACCATTTAAAAAGTGACATATTTCCCATCATTTCAATCCCAGCCATTAGGAACCCCTCAGACAGACTGCCCATGTTATATAATATAAGGGCAAAAAGTGACAGAATATTAAGGCCTTACCTTCTGTCAGATTGATGGGTCTTGTGTAGTAATCCTCAGGAAGAGGTTCCACTTCTTCCACTGCATCAGTTGGCTCAATCTTGATCTCCTTCTGGTCCTCTCCTTCTTTCAGGCTGAAGTGAGGAATACCTCAGTTATAAGATACAGCACACATGCTCTGACAGACAGCAACAGCAGTAACTGCATTGTAACACAGAAAGCAGCGAGAGCTGAGAGTGCAGGACAACAGTAACTGCACAAGGACACGAGTAGTCATTTGTTTCTGTTGGGAGAAAGCAAAACATCTGGAGCTGCTGCACAGAGATGCCTAAGGACCTGACATCTCTCTAATGCTCCAAAGAAGAAAGTTTCTCTCACTGCTATCTGCTAATATCTTCCCCACCTTTCTGAAGCTGCTTTATTCGCTCTTGCCTATACCTGCCATCCTTCCCACAAAGGCAACCCCAACCCTGAGACTCACGAAAGTCCAGCAAGGGTGCTGATAGGAGCTCCGGGCCTCTGCCGCTGAAGCCTGGTTCCAAGGCCGTATTTGTCCTGTGAGGGGAAAAAAGGAACAGTCAGCTTCAGTTTGCTTCCTGCCAGCACAGAGAGACCTACTGTAAACTCAACCTTTGAGCTGCATGACAAGCATAGGGAAGCAAGCAAAGGAAAGCAAAAAGGGAAAGGTATTCAATGCTTCCCAATTTTATTTTTTTTCCCTGTTCAAACTGCTGGTAAGGAGAAAACAATCACCACTGCCCTGCAGATGGGAGAGACAGATGGATGTGGCTACTGCTCTTTTGCTTTTTCCTTAAATCACCAGCCTGCACTACTGACACATTTCCCCTCAATCTTCTCTTTGGAGATATAGCATGTCAAGGAGTGCAGAATGATAGGTCTCAACTGCCAGAAGAACCGAGCTGACATGGGTATGCATCCACTGGAAATGCTCTGCAGTGCTACTAGAAGCAGCTGGAAGGCCCAGCCTCCTACAAGCCTTGTTACCTACAGGTCTCTCTTGCCAGGCACCAGCCATTGACAGGAATAGCTGAACTGCTCCTCAGCTTTCTACAGCTGAACTGTACACAGTTTAGAGGCACAAATCTTCCTTCTGAACAGGACTGAAAACTGTAATTCTCACCTACGCTGGTGATTTTTCAAGGATCAGAAGATTAACATTAGTGCCACCTTCCTTGGGCAGAGAGCCAGCCATGTCTCAGCCAAGCATGGTGAAGGATGGCTTTTCAAGTGCTCGTTACTTACCCAAAGACACTGCCCTGTTTGTAAACTAACAAAAAACTTTTTTTTTTTTTTTTTTAATGAAAGCTCTAATTAGTGAACCTTCACCTGCATTTGTTCTGGACATATCCAAGTCAGAGGCCCTGAGGCACAGTGAAGAGTAGGATCTGTTAATCCCCTTCAGTGGGTACTGTGAGAGCTTTAGCACCAGCAGAAATGGTGAAAAGACTTACCACTACGTGTATAGTGTGTTGCTGTGGCGAGCCCCCAAAATAGCAGCAGGCAGCAACGGAGACAAAAGATGCAGCCATAAGACACAAGCAAGGGCAGAGAGCAAGCAGTTAATCGAGAAGTAGCAAGCATATGCAGAGTCACCCAGATAAAGAAAGTAAGCATTGACCTGGCAGTTACAAGAAAACAAGTCATTCAGGCCACAACTAAGTCTTAAGGTTAATTTCAGTTGTGACTTTATGGAGAGAAGTGCCAGACAACCCTGTTCTAACTGTCACTGAGCTGTGCTATGCAGCAGGGAAAGAGCTACCCCTGGTATAATGACTGCAAAGAGAAGACTAGGAGAGAGAGAGAGAGGCAACACAATATGCAATAATGGGTGTAAAACTACTTGTCCCTGAAGAAGCCCATGTGCCCTTGCACATTTTCTTCACATTCTCAATTAAAGAAAAAAAAAAAAAAAAAAAAAAGGTGCTGAACAGCCCTGTTGTGCTACCAACTATCTAATCTGAGGCTGCTGTGCATCACTTCTCCTGCTCCGAGAGTGCAGTACTCCCGGCTCACCGAAAAGGCCAGGGGCATGTAGTTTCGGCGTCGCACCAGCTTCTTCCGGTCCCGCTCAATCTTCTCTTTCTGAGCCAGCTGCTGGTAGTACTCAATCAGTTTGTTAATCTGGAGGGGTGAAAAGGAACAGACACCCAGTGAATGAGGAACAAACACCAGCTCAGCTGCAGCACTTGCTTGTGAACAAGCTGGGGTTCCTGCTACTTGTTTCACCCTGTTCCTAGTACCAGCTGTATTCTGAAGGACATACATGACAGAAGCATGTGTGTTTTAAACCATGCTGTGGGTGACAAAGTCACCCTCCTTCGGGAATGATGTCCATTGGAAAGCAGCATCCAAATCTCACTTTGCACTCAGGCCACTTAGGCTTGGTTCCCACATTTGCCATGATTGGACAGAGTATGTCATGGGGCCAAAACCTAGCAATTTGGGTTAGTGAGGCAAATGGCATTTTTTCCCCTCCCCCGAAGCTTATCATATTTAGTGTGGAGCCCAAACTGGTGACATGGAAGGGTAGTCAAGGTGCAGTTCTGCTTCCCAGATCCTAGATACACTCATGGGTTTGAAAACAGCTTTTGTTCACATGCATACGCAGCATATTCATAGGTGTTGTTTTAACAGAACCATTAGATATGATGTTTGCAAATGAGTTTCTTCTGAAAAGATTTTACACTGTGCCACCCACTGGAGAGCCTCTAAGAGCCCTTCCTTGTGTTGAATTCAGTCAAGGTGGAGACTGGGAACTGGAACTGGTATCTGAAGGATTATATAGGTGCAAACAAAAAATGATTGAGAGAGTCTGGTGCCTCTAACAGCTCTTTCTAGCTGAAGTGTCTCAGCCTAGGCACAGCCTTCCCCTTCACTCACCCTCTGTGTGTGAGGATTCTCCGGCTCCTGCCAGCCACCACTAGCTGCATGAGGAAGAAACAAAAGTGCTCAGGAGAAGGTTTCCGGACTCCACACGGAAATCACATCTAACACCCAACCATCTCGGTTTTACTCATCAAATATGACATTCCCTATTTTTGCTTCACTTACCACTGCAATTCTTTTAAGTTCATGCCTGCACAAAAACATATCTGAAAGCTTTTCACAGGCAGGTTTGGGCTGAAGACGTGTCACTGGCCTTCATACTGTGTTTTTAAACAACTGCTGTCTGAGAGATACCCAGGACAGCACTGAGGAGTCACTTTAGCACCTCCCAGGTCTCAGTCACATCAACACTGGAAGTCAGAGGATCTGCCTGGTCTACTCAGCTCCATTTCTGGAACTTGACAGATATTTTCTGCACGTCCTATGCACCAAGAAGTAGATGAAAGCTTTGTTCTAGTGCTGCCGTGAAGAGAAAAAAAAGTACAAACACTGACTAGCAACTCTGGAATAAGCCTAAAGTAAGCAAAAGCAATGGAAAATAAATTATATCTTGACTGTCAGACCGAGCAGCGTCAAAGCCTCTGCAGGTACACAAACAAAATCTCAACTGTGGGGAGAGAGCACCAGCTAAACAAGCCCCTCATTTGACAGCTTTCTCACTAGTCAGGTAACACAAGCATGGAAGTGGGTCACATCTTCCACTAAGTCAGCTCTTCAGAGGATATTTCAGCAACAAACTGTTTTCCTGTGAATTTCCATCTGTGACTCAAAACCTAGACAGATATTACATGTATCTCATGGCCAGAAACTAATTTTATTACCTGTTACTTTTTAAAGCACATGCTGAGCTCCTGCTGTTACTCAGTTTTCTGTCTTTGACTGTCACTTACCGACAGACTTGTCTGCCATGCCCACATCCCGGGAAGTCCAGCGGCAAAATCCACAGGCTAAGTAATACGCTTTCTTCATGGTGGTCTTAGCGGGGTCGTCAGGGAGTGGAGCAGGAATGCTTGTGGCCCGGGTGGAAAGGGTGTGCATGCAGCATGGGCAGTCAAAGCAGTTTGCACACCTGGAGAAAGAAAAGCCTGTAAGACAGTGCTCCAACAAGGATCCCACACCAAGAAAAATGCTCTCAATAAGCAAATCAAGGTTAAACCAACAGACTTTTTCATCTTACGCAAAAGCATTGGGAAAAAAGGGCAAGAGAGCCATCAATGGGAACAGGAGGGGTTCAGAGTCAACATAAGAACAACAGTGAGAAATACTGGGTGTTACTAAAAAACCAAAACTCTGTGGTATGACAGCAGGTCATCAAAACCATGGAAACGGGAAGAGCACATACACATCACAGAACAACACTTATTCCCCAAAACTGAATAAAAGGTAAACAAGAAGCAATGTGATTTTTGACAGGAGTTTCAGATTCACGTGGTCAGCTGCTGATTAAGGAAGGAGCTGTTTAAAATCAGGAGTCTTGATGAAAAAAAAAAGCCAAAGAAACCTTACCTGTTCTTTTTCAGCTTGGCTTCAGCTGAAGGCATGTTTTCCAGGCAGCTGGGGCAGTAGTGAGAGTCCACCTGATGAACAAGACACATCACACTTTGTAGCACACGTTTGTCTAGCCTGGAACTCTGTCGCACCATTTAACAAGGCTTTGTGTCTGGCAACAGGCAGATGAAGTCAGGGAAGATTTGAGATATTTTTTTGGTATCTGAAATCTTAGCCCATCTCAGCCAGTCTCTGATCTTTATTAAAGTCAGAGGTTTCTTAAGTTAGGATAGATTAAAGTACTCCACCTAATAAACAGGAAAAGGACAACTTTTGTTGTGCACACAAGTGTCGACCTTTTGCAGTTACCAGAATTTCATTTTTCAGGTTGAACAGATTTTAATGTACTATTTTCCATTTATATCTAAATTTATCCTGCTCTGTCTGCTGTCACAAACTACTTCTGGTAATTAAAACAACAGTAGCAAGAAGGGGGTTCCCTTTCTGAAGATGAAAAAACCTTACCATTAAAACATGGAAATGCACAATTGCTGCACACATCACGCTAAGGAAAACTCATGACAGGTGCAGCCTGGCTACAAATCTGTTTTCTTCTCTTTAGAGGCTTTAACATTTCCAAGGAGATCTCTTTGAGATCTTGGCCACATGGTCATTCTTTTAAGGTTTTGCAAATTTATCATAATTTCTCACTTCACCCAGACTTCCACAAATTCAATTTTACTAATTTTATTATCATGACCTGTGCCATCACGAGTTCTGCTCTGCGCTGGCAGACCCTCAAGCACCAGCAGACATCACTCCAGCCCAGTGTAAGGCTCCAGCCATTCCTGGACAAACCATCCACTGCAGAAATCCCACTCAACAGCACGGGGAAGAAGCTTGTCCAGGTGGAAAAACCTCACACCGAACATTCTCAACCCCGACTCTATTCTCAAGTACGATGCTCTCAGGCCTTGCCAGGACGCTGGGGATTGTTATTGCGGCTGCTGCGAACAGCACCACAGGCAAACCTCGGCGAGCCCTGGGGGATGTCTGAGAGCTGCTCTCCCCGCGTCAGACAGCACCAGCCCAAGCCCGGGAACGCTGCGGGAGCTCCAGGCCCTGCTCGGTGATCGCCCCAGGCCGGGCGCCACGGAGTGGTGTGGGTCGGGGGGAGTCCCTGCCCCTCCCTGGCCTAGCCCGACGAGGATGTGTTTGGGAGGGCGTGGGGGTGTCCCTGCTGCCCGGACCGGGCCCTACGGAGGGGGTCCTCCCGCCCAAGCCGGGCTCTATGCGGGGAGGGGGATGGCGGGCACATCCCCCTACCCGGGGACGGCGCGGCCCCCGGCGGGGGTCCCCAGCCCCCATACGGACGCCTTAACCAATCACAGCCGGACCTTGCCGAGAGACAGCCACGTAGAGCCAATCCCGAGCACGGCACCACCCCTTCCCTCATCCACTACCAATCACTCCGCTCACAAAGGCACCTCTGTGTCCACCCCTTAGCCGCGCCAGCAACCAATAGCAAAACAGACAGCGAGTGAGAGACAAGAGAACCACCCAATCGGTGCGCGCAGAAAGAGCAACGTCCCGCCCCGTCATAGCCGGGCCGCGGCTGTAACGCCGTTACCTCGTGCGAGACGCACTCCAGGGAGCGGAGCTCGCTGCAGTACCGACAGAAGTACAGCTGCGACAGCGGCGCCCGCATCTCTTTCTCGCCGCGCACCAGGTACAGCCCCCGCTCCGCCTGCAGTCGCGCCGCCACCTTGGGCGGAGGGCGGCTGCCGCCGCGCCGCTGCCGTCAGACGTCGCGGCCTGACGTCACCACGCCACCGCCCGGCCCACGCGACCCCCAGGGGGAGGGGTCGGCGGCTGCGGCGTGGCTGGGGCAGCCATCGGGAGTGGCTTCGGCTGAGGGCTCGGGCCGCGCTAGGGCGGTGCCGGCGCCCGCTCCGCCGGGCTTCTCCCGGGCTGCTGCGGGACCGTGCGGGGCTCGGGCGGAGTCACACTCACAAACTGGTTTGGGTGGGAGGGGACCCTTAAAGCTGACGTGGTCCAGCCCCCTGCACTAAGCAGGGACATCTCCGACTAGAGCGGATTGCTCAGAGCCCTGGCCAAGCTGACCTGGAATGGTTCCAGGGATGTGGCATCGACCTCCTCTCTGGGCAACCTGGGCCAGGGTCTCACCACGCTCACTGTGCATAAAGGAAGAGCAGCCGTGCCCTGGCTTGGCCCAAACCGGGGCTCTGGCTCACCCGAGGTGAGCCACTGCCAGGCTGTGCACTCACCCCAGGACTCCTCTGGGCTGTAAGGGGTAGCAAGGCCAGGTCCACCAGCCCGGCTGCTTCACACGGCCCAGAGCTGCTCATAACACCTTTTCCTGTGCTTGTCCAGTTTATATTCCCTGAGCCTTTGTTCACACTTGCTTTGCTGCCCACATTCCTCTCTGAACCCACAAGGTGCCAGACTTCTTCATCCCCCCCTAACTGGTTTCTCTTTAGTCTCACAGTCACTAAGATGAGATCCCAAGAAAGACAAACATCCCCTTGTGAGGTCAGCAGAAAAGCGTGAGGTCTCTGCATGCCGTGCTGTGGTTTGCGTCCAGAGGGCAGAGCGTGCATCATGGTTAGGGGCCTGGCCTGTGACGTCACTCCCCGTCCTCACCCCGGTGTGTCTGTCCTGGCACAGCACCTGGCGTCAGCCCTGGCCTCTGCCTGCTGCTTGCCCGTGCGGCTGCAGAGGAAACCCCCGCCCACGAGGATCCACCACCACTCATGATAAAAACCCCGTGGACTTTTCATCAGACAGCAGCAGCTGGAGGAGGACGTGTGGTTGGGAAGGCGGGGAGGATGCTGCCCGTGCAAGAGCCAGGACCTGCGCGCCCGGGAAGTTCCCAGAGGCCAGGGGTGTCTGAAAGCACACGTTAGTAGTTTCTGCCGCAAAGAATGTCAGGTTTTCTCCGGAGAAGGTGGGAGTGAAGGGAGCAGTGTGTGTGTCCTACTGTACGTGACAATAGGCTTGTCTCCCAGCAGGAACAGCAGAGCATCCCACCTTGCTTTCCGGGGCCAGCTGGGAATAGCTGCTATTGGCCTTGCCCTTCGGCATCACCGGTAGAGTGGAATATTCCACTGGGCAGCGGGAGCGCCGCTCCCCGTCGTCGGGCCGAGGTCTGCCGCCTCCCCGGGTCTGTAAATCAAGCCTGCCCGAAGCCCGGGGGAACGCTGGCTGGCGCCTCGCTGCTGGGGTTTTACGGAGGCTCTAGATGGTTTTGCTTTTCCCTCTTGACCTTCCGTTGAGTGGGTGCATGTGAGGCAGGAAGGGAACAGGGCAAGTGAAAGGCCCCCACGGCACTTCCGTGGCACACGAGACCTTTTGTTTTGGCTCCGGGTGGTCTCCTCTGGGGGCGAAGGGGGGAGGGATGAACTGAAGCGTGTTCTTGCTTTATCCTGGTGCAGAACAAAGGCCCTGCCTGCCCTGCCCTCCTTTTCTCCACCTCCTCATTCCCTTCCCTTCCTCTCCCTCCCGTCCCCCCTCCCCTGCCGCCCCCCGCGGGCCGGGCGGGGCCGGACAGAGACTCCCTCGCCCAGCGGGGATCCTGCCGTTGCCTCTCGCCGGTGCCGGAGCCGGAGTCGGGCAGCAGCGCAGGTAGGGGGGGCACGGCCGGGCAGGCCAGGCGGGAACGGCGGACAGGCTGCTGCCGTCGCTTCTCCCCCGCAGCGGGGGCTCGAACCCCATCCCCGGGCTGCCGGAGCCTGGGGCGGCTGCGGGCGGGACTCGGGGTCTCAGCCCGGTGCTCTCGGTCGTGTCACTGGGCTGCCCGGACCCCGGGAGGGCAGCTGCAGGACCCAGGGTGGGTGTTAAATCTTCAGCCCCGAGCCCCGCTGCTAATTAAGCCATTAACGCCGTGACTCAGCAGGAGGCACCGCGGACAGGAGTGGGGTGCCGGAGGTGTGAGGGTCCCCCGAAGCAAGGGGGGCACCGGTTGCCTTACTTCCACCTTTTCTTCACCCAGTGACCCACTTGTGAGTGACCAGCGGGATGCCTAGTTGTGGCTTGCCTTTATCAGCTCCTTTAATAATAGTAGCAATTAATGGAGAAATTTTTCCCGGGGCTTTTATCCAGCTGCATCAAAGCCTGGTATAAATCCTTGAAGGAGCCTTTACCAAATCCCTTTGCTCTCGAAGGAGCCTGTGGCCATGGCTGGATCTGGCCACAGGCTTCTCCCTGGAGAGAGCAGCGGGGTGCTCAGAGCAATGGGGGGGCTTCTGGCTATGGGAGGGATGAAGGGGGCTGCCCCATCACCACTCTGCTTCTCCCTTATAGGATGGACCTCCCTGAACCTGCTGGTCCTGCCACCCTCCCCAAGCACATCCTGGACATCTGGGTCATCGTCTTGATCATCCTGGCCACCATTCTTGTTATGACAGCCCTGGTGCTCTGCCCGGCCACTGCCGTCATCATCTACCGGGTACGGACTCACCCCACACGCAATGGCATTGTGTGAAGCTGTGGCTGAGGTGACGAGGGACATTCAGCTTGCCGGGCAGGGGACCACAGCTGTGGGACCCTCTGCTGGGAACCATGCAGAGCCTGATGGGACATCCTGAGAGCTGGGGAGAGACAGGCAGGCACTGGTGTGGGCCAGCACCCCGACGCCTGCCCCTGCATCCCGTAGTGGACCCACTGCCTCCTATTTATCCAACAAGCTCACAGGGACCATGGGGGAGATGGCAGTCTGGCCAACAGCGGGGAGATGTGTGACTATGGGGACATGTCCAGCTAGAAACAACTTGCTCCCATGAGGCAGGCAGGCTGGGCTCACCTTTGCTGGCCACCCTGTCTCCTCCCAGGCAAGCAGCAAGGAGTGGAAGCACCCAGCAAAGTTATTTCTTCTTCGGAATCTCAGCTGTTGGGGTAGTTAGGAAGGAAGGGTCACAGCAAGATGGATGTGGCTTCTGGTTATGTGTTTGGAGACACGGCTGAAAGCACCAGTGACAGAGCCCATCCTGGCTGCACAACAGATGTGCAGCTGGCACCAGCTTATCCTCTATCAGATATCTGCTAAAATTTTAGGAAAACCCTCTAGGGCATTTGGTTCCTCTGGGTCTTGCAGGTCAGAGGAGTGTGGGCAGCTCCAACCAGCCTGCCTGCCTGTGCTGGCTGCACTCGGTGCTCCTGCCGATGGCAAGGGTCCCTGGCACACAGGTACAGCACGGGGAGCAGAGGGGTTTGTGCCCGAGGGACCATGTAAGCTCTTACATTGCCTCTTGCTACAAAATAAATGGACTTTATTCTAAGCAACCATGTTGTACAGCTCTGTCCACACTATGGATGGTGTCCAGGTGGCTGTGTGCAGGATCTGAGCTACTCTGCAGCCTCTCCAGAAATCCTCCCCATGGTGACCTGCACTGCCCTGGCTCAAGGTCCCCAGGGTTCTTGCCTGGCCTTTGATCCCGGTGGCCACAGCCCCGCAAGAGGCACACTGCCAGTCCAGCCCCACACTCTGGGGGTGCAAACCTGAATCTTGCTTGACAGCAGCAGCAACCATCGGACAGTGAGCAGGAAGGATCCGCAGGGACTTTATGACAGCGACAATGGCTGCTTTTCTCCTGCTTGGGCGACCAGCATCGTTCCCCCTGACTCTGGCATGTGGTAGGAGTCCTGGGTCAAAACAGCGTCCTGGTGATTCACGGTGAGACAGATCACAAGTAATGAGATGAATCAGGCTGGGATGTGGGGAAATGCTACGGTGATGCTGTTGGGAATTGTTTAAATCCCATTTTCTGTGCTGGAAAGAGCAACCAGCCCTGCAATGCTGGAAACCCTCTGCTTTTGGCATTGGGTGCAGCTGGAGGGGCAGGTGATTCCCAGGGAAGCAGGGCCTTGGGTGAACACTTCTGTCCCTGGGGAGGGAGCCCAGAGCAGGGACGCAGCCCCCAGGGAGCGGAAACGCCTGTGCTGGAGCTGCAGGCTGCGGTTGTGCTGGGGAGGGAGTGGACAAATATTCCTTGCCCAGCCCAAAACCAAATTTCTGTTTTGAGCTGTTGTGTTTATCTCTCTCTGTCTCTCTCTCTTGTGTCTCTCTGTCTCTCTCTCTCTTCCCTCTCAAGTTACAGAATTTGAGGCAAATAACCAGAGTTATTTTGCTGTTGTTTCCCCTTTCTTTGTCCCTCCCTTGCTGGCACAACGTGAGGGCAGCTGGAGGAGATTATGGCTGGGCTGAGTGTGAGCAACCCTGTCTCTGCTTTCCCCTTGCGCTTCACCCCAGTGTCCCTTCCCTGGAGACATCAGGTGTGGGGACAGCCAGCAACATCTGGCACTGGGAACTGGAGCTGAGCAGTTTTGCTATGAGAGGAACAGGGAAAAAGCCACAAATTTTGGAGTTGTTTGAGAAGGTTAAGTTCCCACCTCCCCGTGCCTCTAGTCATGAGCAGCCAGGGGCTGTGAGAGGTTTCCTTTCATGGTAGGAGCTTTCTGCGAAGTCTGAAGCCCATGGCAAACATTTCCAGGAAATGCATTGCAGAGCTTTGGAAAGACGGGTTTGCTTGCGGCAACAACAAACTGCACAGAGCAAAATGGTAGCAGGGGGAGAGCAGGGAGAAGTCAGGACATTTTTTAAACATGAAAACAAGGGGGATGGATGTGCATGGTCAAGTTGGAAATGTCTTCTCCAGGACTGAGCAAGATAAGCAAATCCCCTGAAGTCCTGGCTTCAGTGCCTGAAGAGTGCTGGAGCTTGGACACAGTGTTTGCATGGTGTTTTGCTGAGGAAAAATGCCTTTTCCTGCCTGTTGGAGATGACGCTGCGACAGACAGGCGTGATGTGGGTGCTGATGTCATTCAGCATCTATCAGGATGCTTCCCTGCCAGTGCTGGAGCATGGTGGGAGCCAGCTTCTGGGCTGCATGGAGGTTGTTGGCTCTTATGTCATCTCTGGACAGCAATGAGAGCCATGCCAAGGGTGCCAGCACCTGGCTCAGCTGCCTTATCCCTGATGGATGGGGTGTCATGGACCCTGTGGCTCATCAGGAAGGCTGTATGGAGCCCAGCAGCAATTGTGCAGTGGGAGCTGATCCCCAACATCTTGAGTGCTCATGGGGAGCACCTGGAGCAACTGCTGGTACAGGACTGAAACACAAGACACATGGACTTGAAGGGAGGCCAACACGGTCCCAGAACAGGCTGCAGGGTCTCCAGGAGAACATCACAAACATCATGGTTAGTGGGCTCATCCTTCCCCAGCCTCCTGGAGAAACAAATCCCTACAGGGTCTGAGCACCCAGGGGGCTCCTCCAGCCAGAGGGGACATTGGCAGCCACCCACATCCCTTCCCTTGCTTAGCAGCAGTGTGTCACTGCGTGCCCCTCTGCCCTTTGGGTGGGGGGCAGTAGGCCAGGGGCATTTCTGCAGGGGGCAAATCTTTGCCTGGGATGGGGATGCTAGAGGTGGCAGCACGCACAGCCATAGCCTGGGTGGTGCAAGAGCACTTGAGGGTGGAGTTCCCTGCTCTAAAGGGTACTGGGCACCGTGCCCAGCAGAGAGGCTGCTGTTGAGCCAGGGCAGCACCTGAAGGAGCACATGGGCTGGGGCTGGACAAGCTGTGGAAGCAGCAGCCTGGGGGAAGCCTGACACCAGAGAAGCTGGGGCCTCTTGCCTGGCTGAGCTTGTTTTGCTTTCACGTCCTGTTGCACACCTAGAACAAAAGTTCAGAGGTTGCCTTGGGATTGATGTTATGCCAGGCTGCCAGGGGGAAAACTGCACCGCTGCCAGCTGGGCAATGCTGCTTGCCATTGCCAGAGCCCCTCACTGCCGTTCCCGTCACACTGCTGGCACTGACCCTGGTGCTATATGGAAGAAGTTCCTCTGCTTGGCTCTGGGACAAGCTCATCCAGCCGTACATGGTCCCCACCACTGGTTGCACATTCCTGTGCTCACCATGACCCTGCAGCTTGGTGTGAGGTCTGTGCAGCCCCCAACCTGTGGGTTGGGGTCAGCTGGGGAGGCTGGTGGCAGCAGCGGCATGGTGGCCATGGAGCTGGAAGAGCCTGGCCTCCGGACTCCTGACAAACATCTGCAGCAGGCAGGGGCTGGCTCCAGCCCAGCTCTGGTGGAAAAAAAACTGAGGAGGGAAGTTCATGCAAGGCTCAGTCCACCCAACATGCCTGTCATTTGGGGTGGGGGACCTCAATGCATCAGGGTGGAGCAGCACACTGCTCTCAGATGGTCTTGCTGGAGCCTCTGACACTCTTGGTTCTCCCATATTGTCCCCGGCACAGTATGGTGTGGACACTGGGTGACATGCCATCAAGTTCAGTGGCAGAGATGGGGTCCATCAACTATGGGTCATTAATACTCCCTCATTCCCCACCTCCAGTGAGGCTGATTTGGTGCCAGGACCCAAGGAGAGGGGACTTGGAGAAATGGGTCCCTTATTTTTACTTTGGTTTTAGGAAAATGCATTTCAGGAGTGGCTCAGCCTTTCATTGTGTGTGGTTGGGGACTGGGGACAAGTGCAAGGCACATGACAATGCTGTACCACCACTGTGTGTGCTGCACTGCTCCTCCCTATCCCCAAGTCCCTGTTAACCACAGGAGAGCCACCAAAGCACCACACAAGCAGTAAGGGGATATAATTAGAAGTGGGTGGCTGTTCCCATAGTGGGAACTAGCAGGACGGGGAGTGCAGACCTGAGCAGCTCCCTGGCTTTGTCCTGGCTCCAAGGTGTCTCAAGTTATGGCTGGGGTCAGCAGCATGACCTGTCTGGGGAGCATGGCATTGTGCCAGGGAGTGTGGCACCATGCCAGGCATGCACCAGTCCCAGTTGGCAGCAGGGTGCAGTGAGGTGCAAGCAGCAGAGCTGTAGTCCCACAGCCCCAAATCTCCTCAGAGCACAAGAGGTGGGTGGGGAGGGCTGAGTGCCTGGTTTTGGCTTTTATGACTCCACCCTGGTTTTGACTCAAATTGACTCCCCGATTTTGGCAAGGAGCTACCTCATGCCACCTGTGGCCACATCCATGATGGGTGACCAGAACATCCCTGCAGCCAGCCCAGCCATTGACATGCTGGTCTGGGCTCTGAGCAGTCCCCAGGAAGTGGCTGAACATCTCAGGGTTTTGCCTGGACCTGGGGGAGCACCCCACAGTGCTTGAGGACCTATGCCAGGGCAGGGCTAAGTCACTTCTCCAGTAGCTGTGCAGGTTTAAAGCTATGGGAAATGCTGTCCATGACAGAGGGACCCACAGCTCCCCTGCTCCATGGGCTCCCCAGGTGCCTGGGGGACATACCCAAACCCTAGACCTCCCCTGCCAGCTGAGGCTGTACTGGAGCCTGACATTAGCCTTTCCCAGGACATGGTGTTCCTGCTGGCTGAGGACATGGGATGGGATATTGCTCCCAGCCTCCCCCAAGTCCACGGCACCATTCCCTTTCCCTGGCAGCATCTCTGGTGATGCTGCTGGCTCAGTGACAGTTCCCTGACAGAGTTGGCCCTGCTTTCTAGTAATGTCAAACGTTGTGGTCTCCCTGGGGCTCACCCTCTGCCACTCTGTCCTGCCCTCTGTCCCAGGCCAGCCCCCACCCCAAACCACAGGCCCTTGCAGCTGCCCTTCATCTAGTTAATTCTCCCATCAAATAATTTTTTTACAGGATTTCAGAGAATTTACACCTCACCATGGATATTTCCCTTGGAGCCAACCCAGGGTAAATATTTGCATTCCCCGGGTATGCAAACAGGGCCCTGGAAACTCCTGCCCCTCGGGACACCATGGGCTAAAGAACAGCTGTGCCCTGCCTTTGGCCACAGCAGGGTCAACCTGGGGCTGCAGCCCCATGGGAGGATCCCGTGGGAGGGATCCTGCTCCAGGGGTGTTTCTAGAAGCACCCCAGTTTGCGGGGCTGCAAAGGAGAGAAGCTTGATTACCCTTTCCCCACCCCTGAGCAGCACGGCAATGGGAAGGGAGGACACCGGCCCCTGGGGATGCAGCTGGGGCTGTTTGGTCCCTGCTCCACCTCTTGGGAGGGTGGACGTCACCTTGTCTGGTCACCCTGCGCAGGGTGGGGAATATTAACCTGGCACCTCTCCCACCCACCCTGCGGCTTTTAATCCCCAGCTCGATTCCTACGACACGTTGCATAACCCCCCGTGCACATGCGGCTGCCCCGTGTGTTCGCGGGTGTCCCACGGCCCTGTCACCCCCCTGCCCCCGCGACACCACCTCCCGGCCGCCGGGTCCGCCCCAGGGCGCAGACGGTTAACGCAGTCCTGGGCCCGGCCTTCCCCCGGCGATTGGCTCCCCCCGCTCAGCCCAGCAGCTATTTCTCCGCTCCCGGGCTCCGAGGTGGCAGAAGGCGACAGGGAGAGGTGTGTGTTCCTGTCCCCCCCCTCGCCCACCGCTGTCCCCCGGGGGTATCCGCACCCCACACCCGCCCCGGCCATGGGGGGCTGGTCCCACAGCGCCTGGATTTTGCCCCTTTTCTTGGCTGGGCTCGTCCAGCCGGGGCAGAGCCAGGAGAGGGAGAAGGTAAGAGAGAGAGGGGGGAAGAACCCTCCAGCGGGGGCTGCGGGGAGAGGTGGGGGGAGATATGGCACCCTTGGGACCCGCCTGTCCCCAAGACTTGCTACAGAGCTCCCAGGGGCAGGAGTGGGATGCAGTGGCCCCGTGACACCCCCTTCACCCCCCCACCTCCCCTCCGTCCCGGTGCCTGGATCACGGGGGAATTTTTCTGAGCTAGTTCCCCAGCAAAGGGGGAATCGCTGTTCTGGGGTTGGGAACAGAGAAGGGCCAGGATCTTGTCCGTCCTCTCCAAGTGACCCCCCACAGGGCCAGAGCACGGGGCTTCTGTTCCATGCACAGTGTCCAGGGGGGTGCTTCTGTGTTTGGAGGGTGCGGGGGCCTCTGTGTCCCCACCAGCCCCTCGGGCAGAGAGCAGCGGACATTGTCACCCCCTGACCGGCCTCTTCACCCCGGGAGGGGTTCTAAGCAGAGCCCGGCAGCCAGGATCCGGCCGGTCCCCTGGAGAGTGAGCTCCCTGGGTGACTTTATCTCCCGCCAGCTCCTAAAATAGCCCATGGGTGGCACTTGAATTATCCTGGGTCCCCTGATGGGAACAGATGGGCTTCCTTGGGTTAACTCCTGCTGTGCCGCGGCAGAGGCCGCTCCACCCGAGTCCTTCCCTGCACGGGTCTCATCCAGCCCTGGTCCCTCCCTTGTTCAGGCAGCTTGGGCAGCTCCTGGGCACACCGGCTGCCCCTGCCCCAAAGGGGTTCATGTGAGGGTGCTGGGCTCCTGCCCCCTCAGGGCCCTTGGGGAGGCTGGGTCTCGTCTCCTGTGCTGTCACGCCAGATCAGGCTGTTTTCCAGCCTCTCCTCTCCTTCCTGCCTGACCCCGGCCGGGTAAACATCCCTCCAGCTGCAGCTGGCCTCACTGGCCGGGTATGCACATGTGTGCACACGCATGTGCATGCAGGAGCCAGCCTGTCCCACTACCGTGACCTTGATATGCTGGAGCCAGGCTGCTGCCAGCAGCATGCAAGGCAGGAGACACAACGCTGGCAACTGCCATGTCAGCCAGCACCAGGGCTGGACCCACTGCTTGGGTGGGCATGGGCAGCTGTGGGGTGGCTCGCAGCCCCCAGCCTGGTCCCACAGGATGCTCCTCACCCCACAGGTGAAATGCTACGACTCAGTGCAGGGCACCATCTATGACTACGGGGCCCTGACCATCGATGGGGATGAGTACGTCCCCTTTAAGAAGTACGCGGGGAAGATGGTGCTCTTTGTCAACGTGGCCACATACTGAGGCCTCACCCTGCAGTACGTTGGTAAGTGTCTGGTGGGACATAGCCATCTCAGGGCACAGGGATGGCACCCAAGGAGAAGGTGGTGTCACCCAGGTGTGCAGCCCTTGGCAGGTCCCCGTGGTCTGTCCTGGTGGAGGGAGCTCAGAGAAGAGGTAGTGCCTGCTCCTCAGGACCCTGTGCAGCCAGGGATGCTCTGAGGGGGTTGGTGCAGGTGTTGGAGTAAGCCAGGTCCCTGCTAACCCATCCCTGGCTCTGCTTCCCTACAGAACTGAATGCACTACAAAATGAGCTGGGGCCCTATGGGCTGGTCATCCTGGGCTTCCCCTCCAACCAATTTGGGAAGCAGGAACCTGGCCAGAACTCAGAAATCCTTCCTGCGCTGAAGTGAGTACTGTGGTGTGGGCTGCAGGGCACCTATGCTCCCCCACTGGTCTGGGGTCCCCAGCCATGTAGTGGGTGACCAGACTGCAGCTCCTGGTGGCTGTGGGCCCCAAACACGCAGGGCTTGGGGTTCCTCCAATTCCCCTGTGCAGCACTGAGAGCTGCCTGTTGTGTGACACCCCATTCACCCTCCCTTTGCAGGCATGTCCGGCCAGGGGGTGGCTTTGTCCCCAACTTTCAGCTCTTCCAGAAAGGGGATGTGAATGGGGCCAAGGAGCAGAAGGTCTACACCTTCCTGAAGGTGGGTGCTGTGGCAAGGGGGTGGCTGAGGCAACACTCAAGCTTGTTTTTTGTGAGGGCAAAGCAGTGATGTGCTGGCCCCTTCATTGCAGAATGCCTGTCCCCCGGTGGCGGAAGAGTTTGGGAACCCCAAGAACCTATTTTGGGAGCCTCTGCGGAATCACGACATCAAGTGGAACTTTGAGAAGTTCCTGGTGGGCCCAGATGGTGTGCCCGTCATGCGGTGGTATCACCGTGCCAACATAGCAGTCGTGAAGAATGACATCATCACCTACATGAGGCAGCAGCAGCAACAGCAGCAGGAGGAGGAGGAGGCGGCCCAGTAGAGGCTGGGGCTGCTGGCCTGACAGGTGGCTTCTCCCCTCTGACAGCATCCCCCACTTCTGTCCCCTCCAAGAATGCTCCCCCACAGCCGGAGCTGAACACCAAGCCAGCCCCCACCATTGCTCCCATCTCTGGCACCCCCCAGCTGGGATGCTGGACAGGGCGACCTGGTGGCAGAGACCTCAGCAATGGAATGGGGATGCTTCCCAATAACCCCCTGTCCCACCTCCACCCCCAGCAGTGACATCTGCTTCTGGCTCCCAGCTTGGCCCCCACTTCTCCATCCCACCTTGCCAGGCAGTGGAAGGATGCAGGGGCCAGCTACCCCTGGAGCAGAAGACGACATCTCCATGAAGGCTTGACCCGAAAGCCCCCGGTGTGGGGCGGGCCTGGCCTGATCCCCCTAGGCACGGAGCAGCTCTTTAGTGCATTCAAGCTGCCCGTGGTCCTGGCGCAGAGATGTGCTCCTCTTTCAGCCAGGGGCATCCGGCCCCTTGCCCTTCACCATCAAAATGCCAAATAAAGGCTCTGCAAAAGCGCAGCCCCCCCTTCTTGGCCAGGAGTGGGGGAAGTGGGGGGCAGAATGTCCAGCCTGGGGGTACCAGCAGGAAGGCATGGCTCACAGCTGGGGAAACTTTTTGGCAACTGCAAACATGGGTTTGGGGAGAGGATGGGGAGGGGGAGTCAATGCAGAGCACAGTGGGGCAAAAGGGGCTGGGAGCAGGGACTGGCCCCCAGGGAGAAGCGTGCTGGGCGCTGTGCTTCCTGTCACGCAAGTGACAGTCATTGCTGTTGTGGTTTGTTTTTTTTTTTTTTTTTTTTATTTCCCCCTCCAGACTTGTCTTCCTGGAGCAAGATGAGCTCCAAGGCCATTGCTGCAGTGAAAGGCAGAGCAGGGAGCTGGGGTGGCCCTGCCCTGGCAAAGGTGGAGGGCACAAGAAGGGAGGGTGAGGGTCTAAGCCCAGTGCCCAGGGGAAGGTGGGGGTCAGGCACTCAGGGCAGTAGCTCCTAGAGAGGGTGGGGGGCTCTATATGCTACACTTGATCACAGGGCATCCCTCCCCATCCCCTCCCAGACGCTGCCCCCGAGGAAGCAGCTTTTGGGATAAAGCCAGAGAGACTCAGCTACACTTCAGTCCTTAAATAAATACAAAGACACCAACCACCCTCAGCCCGGGCCATGGCTGCAGCAGGCACTGCCTCTGCGCATGGGATCCCCCACTGCTGGGAGACTCCCCACTGTCACCTGCTTCTCCAGGGGCTGAACTGAAACCCCTGGACCAGGGCAGCTCCTGGCACACTCCTGGGAAATGCTGGCTCCTCTTCCCTGAAGACCTGGCTCGGGTCCACACAGCGATGCCAGGCCTGATGTCTTGTAGGGAAGGGGATGGCCACAGGGGACTGACCCTGCATTGGCCATCACCACAGTGGCACTTTTCCAGTCCCTCCTTCACTGTGCTGGCGGGGATGTGCTGCCGAGCCGCTCCGGGCCATAGGTGCGGCCATGTCATCCACATGTCCGCACACAGGGCTAGGCAGCTGGAGGAAGCTCCTAGATATATACACACAGGCACTCACACACACCCTACTCCTCTTCCAGGGGTTTCGCAGCGCAGGCAGTTCTTGGCGTTAGGGCAATCCGGGACCTGCCTGTTCTGAGAGACAAGAGAGGGGCAGCATGGGGTGAGCACAGCTCTTTGTGCCGAGACAAGCCGCATGGGAGGATGCTAGACCTGGATGGCCATTATCCCCAGCACTGACTGCCGTAAGCCCACAGGCTGCTGGGGCTCAGGCTCGCACCTGCCTTCAGGTGCTGCGGGGAGGGTGGTGGGGATGGAGCAGGGATCAGTCCTGCAGCAGAATCATCCCTTCAGCTGACCAAAGGTGAGGGCTGAAGGGAAATGGCCACTGCCTGGCAAGCTGTACCCCCCCATCCTCCCCAAAGCATTCAGCCAAACTCAGGGTGAAGGACAGGGGTGCTCCCCCCATAGAGCCTTACCCAAGTCCTTGGGGACTGTCTTCACCCCAGCCACTGCCTGGGCATTCTGGCTGCGAGCCATGGCGCAGGGTGGGCGCCAGGGATACTCAGGCTGCGGGAGGAGATAGAACAGAAACAGCAAGTTACCAGGGATGTGAATCATGAGGCTGAGGTCCCTGTTCCATTGCAGGGGTGTGAGGATGGGGGAGGACAGGGTGACAACAGGGCACGTGCACTCAGCTCTCTGGCTCAGTAACTTGATGGCCCTGGAGAAGCCACCAGACCCTCTACTCCCCCTCATGCTTTCACAGGTAGACACTCACTGGGGGAATGTGGTGGAAGTTTTGTCCCGGCGTGTGCTCTCCTGGCATCGCTGGTGGGTATCGGATCTGCTGCCACTCGTCGAAGCCATGGTACATGGGGTGAGTGACAGGGGGACTGTACTGGTACGGATACATGGGACAAGCAGGACCCAGTGGCCCCGGCAGTGGCTCAGGATGCAGCCTCTCTCCAGAAGCCTGTGAGGAGCCAAGGGACATGCTGGGGAGATCCCCAAGGGTAGCCCACCCCACCACCACCATCTATTGCCCAGCTCGGAGCTGTCCCTCTAACAGGGGACAAGGGGCTGGAACCAGGTCTGCAGCCCCCTGCCCGTTTGCCCAAGAAGGGGTTTTCCCTCATCCCCACCTGTTTGTGCTGTTTCAGCATCTTCTTCAGCTTCTCCTTCTCCTCTTTCTCCCTCTGGCAGTCATCCTTGGAGGCTCGCAGCTGGGAGCAAGGGGCGTTAATGCAGAGCTCACCCTGCCACACCCATGTCCGTGGGGTGACGGTTGCTGCAATGCCCCGTGGGAATTCCCACACCAGTCCTCCCCCAATCAGATCTCCAGGAGAGGGGCAGAAGGAAGAGACCAGTGAAAAGGGGATGCTGTGGCAGGGACAAGCAGCAGCAAAACCACCTCTCTGGCCTTTCTGTTCCCCTCTCAGCCCCTGCTCTAAGATGGGTAACAGGGGCTGTGACACTAGGAACAAACAACTCTGACACATCCAGGGCAGGCACAGGACTCCCAGAATGCTTCCAGTGGATCCCAGCAACACTCACCTGGTTGTTGGAGAGGACCAACTGCTTCTGCAGCTTTTCCAGCTGCTGCTTCAGCTCTTCCTTCTCCTCATTCATCCTTTCCCTGTCACTCCGCTCCCGCTGGAAGTCCTCCTCAAAAATTTTCACCTGGCAGGAGGGAGGGAGGTGGGTGTGCTGAGGGAAGTCACCTCTCCCAAGCACTCCTCATCCCAGTGTTGTAATCCCTGACCCCACCAGCTACACCAAGCCCCAGGCACATGAGTTGGCACAATGGCCCATGGCTGTGGTCCTTCCAGCTGAAGGCCTGGGGTATGCTGAACTCGGTCCTCAACTCCCCAACACCCCAGCACTAACATCCACTGGGGCTGATCCTGGCCACACCAGGCTCTGTGCCAAGGAGGTGCAGGACATGTAGCTCCCTCCCTGCCTCCAGTGGCTCTATCTTCTCTCCTACCTGCTGCTTGAGTAGCTCATTCTGGGTCAGCAGCTCCTGCTGCGACACCTTCCCCACTGGTTCCATGGTGCTGGCAAAGATGGGAGGTGGAGAAGCCTGGACATTCAGGGCCTCCTCTAGTGCCTAGAGAAGAAGAGGAGCAGCACAGAGTGGGTCAGAGCAAGCTGCTGTGCCCACAAAGTCTCTCAAGGACCACAGGCAGATATCCAGCATGGGAAGCAAGTAGAACTAGGCCCAAGAAGGAACAAGAGGGACTATAGACATCCCTGAACCCCCTTTCCTGGGAGCCAAGAGAGGTGTGGTGGGCATTGTCAGGCACAAGGTCCAACCTGGGCAAGGAGCTCGGCAGGAGGGGGTTGATCAGGGTCAGTTTTGGATTTAAGAGAGAAGAGGTTGGAAAACATAAAAGACATTTTGCAAGGAAGGGTTGTGCCTTGACTCCCACCTTGTTCAGCCTCTGGATCTCCTTCTCCTGGTATTCCCGCTGCCTGGTGACTGGAGCCAGCTGCTCCTGCAGGAACCGCATCCTCTGCTGCAGGTCCCTCACCTCCATGGCCAGTCTCTCCTTCTCTGCCTACAGAACCCAGTAGGACATAAGCCAGGGCAGGGTGACAGGACCAGCAGCTCCCACCACCCTTTCCAAGGGACTCACCTCTTCTGTTTCAATCCGGGACTTGGCCAGGAGCAGTTTTCGGTCAAAATCTCGTTGCTTTTGCTCACGCTCTGTCTCCAACTCTGTCAGTGCCCTGCGGGCATCGGCCAGCTCCTGGTGCAGATCCGTGACCTGACAGGAGGGAACAAGGACATTTGCCTGCCTGGAAGGACACACCCTGGGGGGGAAGAAAGCAAAGGGAGACCCAAAACCTCCCCCCCACACCCAGTCTACTCCAAGTCCCACCCAGCAGAGATGTGTCTCCCAAGCACCCAGCCCTACCTTCTGCTCATACTTCTGCTTCATGGTGCGGAAGTGCTGATCCCATTGCTTATTCACCTCCAGCAGCTGCGGGGAGGGAAGGATGGCTGAATGGGAGCCCAAGCCCTGCCCTGAGCCAGCTGTGGCAGTCCCCAGCAGCCTCCCATCACAAAAGCACCTCGGGGACCAGCTGGATGGAGATCCCAGCTCCAGCAGCACTTCCCTGCGGCTCCACAGCCCTGCCCCAGTCTCCCCACGCTCCCACTGCCCGCCCCCCGTCCTTGGCAGTGCTTCCCTCCCAGCCTGGTCCTCACCTCCCTGCGCTGGTGCTCCAGGATCTTCACCTTCTTCTCCTTGGCATCCAGCTCTCCTCTGCCCGGCACCTTCTCCACCGTGGCCCCGCTCTGCTGGACGCGCACGGGGTGGGGGGGAATGGGACGGACGGGACGACCCTCAGGGCTTTTGTGGAGGCTGTGCCCGAGGCCAGCTAAACTCGAGCCAGTTCCCCTCCTACGGCCTCCCCCATTCCCTTGAGACCCTGAGAAGTCCTGCTCATCATACTGGGACAAACTGGAGGCTTGATTAAAATAAGGCCACCTTTGCTGGCATATCAGTAGGCTCCCTTCCTCCTTCCCAGTCCTCTCTGAGGGTGATGCTGCCTCCTCACCTGCTGCTGTTCCACAGCTTCCCTCTTCCCGCTGTCCTGGCTGCCCAGCGTCACCATCCTCCGAAGCTCCTGGTTCTCACATCTGCAGGCAGGGAGGGACAGGTCAGTGGGAAGAAGCACACAGGACAGCCCCATCCCTCCTCCTCACTGCCCGTCCTCACCTGAGCTTCTCCAGTGCCTGGTTTCTTTGCTCCAGGTCCCGCTCCAGCTTGGTTCGCAGCTCCTTATTCTCACTGTGCAGTGTCTCACACAGCGTCTGGGGCATGAAGAGGACTGTGGGTAGCCCCAGGAACCTGCCTGGCCACCCACCTGCCACCAAGCCCTGGCATAGAGGTGGATGACCACCTCAGGGTGGACAGGAGGGTCTTGGTGGAAAACAAACCAACCAACCAACAAAAGGGAAAACCTTCATGAAGGGCCCAGCCAGCCCTTGCTCACCTGCAGGAACGACGTTCTCTGCTCATTCTTGTGCACCTTGGAGGCTAGGCGCTTGAGCTCGGAGGCCATGTAGCCCATGTGCATGAAGACCTGGTCCTTGCTGGCCTCCTTGGCGCAGCCACTCAGTGTGTTCTCCAGCTGCTGCAGCTGGGGCAGCAGGTTGGCATCCTCATTTGGCAGCTGCTCCAAGTCCTGGGGATGGGGAGGGGATGAAGCACGGTCAGATCAGTTCAAGAAGCACTGCAAAGTTCCCTCTCAGGGCAGGTCAGCCTCATCTCCCACCCAGGGCTCTGGTGGGCCAGAGGTGGGGAGGTGGGCCAGCACTGAGACGCTCTGCAACAGGCTTTGGTATGCTGAAAAATTGTCAGCTTTGTAAAGGTTTGATTCCCAGCTGCTGGATGTGGGACACCAAGTTGTTGGGCAGAGGGGGACATTACAGCAGCAGCTCTTTCAGCCCACGGATTCTCTGTGCCCCTCATCAATCTAAGCAGGCCATACTCCTTGCTCACTGACAGCACTGGAGGCATCTCTACCTCCGGTCCCTTTTCCCTGTGAGCTCCTCCCATTGGGGCCAAGACTAGAAAACCCAGCTCCTGGAACTGTCCCTTCTGCATATGCCCTGGTCTGTGCCAGGAGCTCAGGTTTGCTACATAAGGGGTGGTCTTAACCTCATCCCCATCTTCTCCTTCCTCCTGCCCTCCCTCTATAGCTTCCCTGCCACCACATCAAGCCAGGCATTGGGAACTTGGGCTCTTTGGCAGGCAGCAGGCAAGAGAGTGATGTGTGGGATTTAAACAGTGGCCAGGAGAGCCCAGGTCAGGGCACGCCCACCAGCGTCAGAACAAACCCCCACCCATGCATAAGGGGTGTCCCCAAGAGACTCATTCCCCACGGTGTGGCTGGCAAACTCCTCCATCACCAAGGAGACACTGACAGCACAAGAGAGCCCAGCCCAGCACTCTGAGGAAGAGGTGGGGAAGCCCTGGCACACCTCCACCTCCTCTGCTGTCATCCCCACTGACTCAGCCTGATGCCTGTGGGAATGCCCCAGGCAGCACTGTGGGTGGCCAGAAGCCCAGTGTACCCCCAGTGCCCTGGCCCTGGGGTTTATAGCCCTGAAATTGCTGGGAGAGGGTGTGTGTGGGGCACAGTGTGGCCAGTTCCTGATAGCAAGGGCAGGCAATGAGGACCTGAGCCCAGATGGAATGCCTGGGAGAGCCCAGGTGGTATCTGGAGGCACCCGTGTCCCTGTCTTTCTGGGCCTCCTTTGCTGGCCCTGTGCCCAGGCAGCCCAGCTGTGCCACTTGTACTTGGAAGCTCCTCTCCCTGCCTTGGCCAGGTGACTGAAAGGGTACATACTGGGGTGCATGTGCCACCAGTCCCAAGCCCTCCAGCCCCAGTGAAACATGGGGAGGACCAGGGGCTGTATAGTTCCCTCCTGCCTGCCGACCAGCCAAACGCCTTCATCTTCATTGATGGTGGAGGCTGGAGGACTGGTTCTACTCCCCTGGGAACATCTGGGTGCAGTTTATCCCTCCTCTGCACTTTGCCAGGGACACCCTGACACGGGTCCCCCAGCCCTGCCTTTACCTGCCAGCAGCTATGCCACCGGGCACACCACACACCCTCCCACACCCCTGAGACACCACTACCACACCAACCAGCTCATCTCTCCACCTACCATCCACCAAATCCAATCCCACAGGCACCACTCACCGCTCTGCCACTCTCCTGGGGAAACCTCTGCACTTCCACAGCCACAATTTCAAACTCCGAGGAGGATCCCTGCAAGGAGAGGCAGCCAAGTCAGGCCTCCCAGGGCAATGGAAACCCAGGCTGCCCAGTGTGCAGAGGCAGGGACTGCCAGGGTGGAAGCACAGCAGGACCCCTCCTTTCAGATTTATCCCCATTTCTAGAGGCTAAGTGCTGCCTCTTCATGCTTTAACTAGATGGGGAGTCTCTCCCTCCAGCCATGCCAGGACCAGCTCTTGTATTCACCAGACTCACACTCAGAGGAGATTTCCGTGGTTCCACCTCTGGCTGAGCGCTGCCCGGGGCAGCCCGTGTGGAGCTGGGATCAGGGCCGATGGCTGCGGAGAGGGGAGAGGAGGTAGCCATGAGCCTTTTGGAGAGCAGGGCCTCAGAGATGTACAGAGAAGACACCCTGCAAGGTCAGGCACTGATGGATGGTTTCTACCCCAGATATGGGCACAGGACAGAAAACTCCCTCCAGAAGAAAGGATGACAGCAGTGGTTTGATATACTCCAGAGATGACAGGGCTGCAAGAAACCTTCATAAAAGTATCCTTCACACCCTCTCCCTTCCCCTGAGCTCAGGATCCTGAGCCATCAGGTTATCCCTCCCCAGCAAGCCTTGCATCTCCTACCTCCAGTTTCCACCAGGTCCTCCAAGGAAGATGATGCTATCAGCATTTTGTTGTCCTTGACGAGGTCCTCCGCCTTCTGCCGCAGCTTGGATGCCTCCACCTGGGACTCCTCCAGCAGCTCTCCTGTTGTGGGCAACAAAAGGATGCTCAGCCTCCTTCCCCAAGTGCCTGCCCTGCAGCGGCCCCATCCACCAACACCAAGCCCCCTGCTTGGGTGGAGAAGTGCCCAGCATGGTCCTTCTTCATCCGGAAATGACTTTTCGGCCAAATTCAATGGCAAAGCCATACCAGTGGCTCACTGGCTACAGAGTCCCCAACGCTGACAAATAGAGGACTGGTTACAGCACTGCTTCTCTCAAGAGATCTCCCCTGGATCCCAGAAGAGACAAATTTAATCCTCAGTGGTGGACCTAGGTGTCCAGCTTGCCTGCTCCGGGGTCTGACACTGACAATACAATCCTCTCCCCACCCCAGGTGGCTGCTCCCACACCAGTGGGTCATGGTCCCAGGTAGGGGCATGGTGACAATGGGAATCACGAGGCAGGTGGAAATTCAGCTAAATAAGCAGGACTCGAAAGCAGAAGCTGGGTCACGAGACCAAAAGCAAAACTGGGGGTGGGTGGAGGAAGGCGGCGAAGGAGAAGAAAGGGGGTGACAGGACTCAGCTGGAGCTGCAGGGAGCACCCAGTGCCTGGGTCTTTGAGCAGCCCCTGGGAAAAGCCCCTGATCCAACAGGGGTTGTGGAAAGTGGGGGCTTTCATCAAAAGCAGAATAGATCCCAGCATCCATGACCTGCCACTGTAAGACTCCAGAGATTACATCTTTGCTCTATCATTCACCTTTTTTTCCCCAGCCATTTATCCCACTGTAAAGCACCTTGGGAGTTCAACAAAAGCCTTGCTCCCTCTGCACCGCCTGTGTGAAAAAGGCCAGACATCCTGCTTGACCCCCCCGCCAGGATGGGAGACCTTCACTGCTGCCCCAGTGCAGAGACCCTCAGCTTCCTACAGCACCTTTCCTAAATAGAGCAAGGACCCCCAGGCTCAGCAGGCAGAAGCTGGGCTGCCCCAAAGGTGAACCTCGCCCCCCAACCATGCAGCAGTTACCAATGGACTTGATCCCCTGCATCTTCTCCTTCAGCCGGGTGTTCTCTTCCACCAGCCGCTCAAAAGCCGTGGATCCATTCTCCTCCGAGCCCCCACCAGGGTCGTAGATGCGGTAGGGTCCTCTCCCTTCCATGCCCTCCATTCAGTTGCCTACCTTCCAGCCAGGCATCCCTGAAAGGCAACAGGGCACAGCATCACCCTCCTCTGGCTCCAGACAGCACCGCAGTCCCCTGGACTCTCCTGTGTCAAGGTGCAGGGTGCCAGGCCGGTGGAAGAAGCACTGCCTCACTGCTCACCAGCCAGCAAAGAAGTGTCTCAGGTGAAGGCACTTCCCCCTCCAGCCTGGCCTGGGGGGAACATGTCAGGGTGACTCACAGCCATGAGAAGTGTCATGAGAGGAGGCATCACCAGCAGCCACACTCTGGGCTGTGTCTCACCCCTCTGGGGTGCAGGAGTCCCCAGGGAGCTCACAGCCACCTGCTGCTGCATCCTGGGAGGGATGGAGACCCAGGCCAGAACCAGGACCACCCACCCAGACCAGTACAGACCTAGGCATTGTCACCATAGCATTCTGCTCACCACAGGATATTGCTGGGGGACAGAACAGGTTGTGGGGGGCTGTTTGAGAAGGGGCAGTGTCTGCAGCTCCACAAGCCTTAACATGTAGCTGGCAGGTGGTTTGGGCAGCACCAGGGGGAGATAAGTTCCAGCAGCCAGGCAGGGACCTGCTCTGCCCTCCAGCTCAGCCAGAAAAACCAGCTGACAATGGCGCAGCTTCACAAACCAGGGCACAGGGAATGGCCAGGCATGTGCTGGGTTGGGACCAAAGTACAAGGGGAGGAAACACCCGCACACAGCATGCTATTTGCTTTTTTAATCCCTTGCCTTTGTGGGTGGCCTAAGGCCTCCCCCCCACCGAGGTCTGGCCTGATCAGGATGATCCTGACTCTGGGTCTCACCCATCTCCTGAGGGTGATAAAGCAGCTGCTGTGAATTCCAGAATAGCTTATCAAAAATATTCCCCTTGCTGCCAGCTGGCAATGCCAGCGGGAGCTAGGGTGCTGCACCCATGGTCACCCCCAAGTACTCTTCCACATGGCCAAGGCACCTGGGTGCTTGTGAGCAGGAAGGCGCCAAGGGGGGTCATTTTAAAAGGGGAAGGAGGGTAGCCTGTACCCGAAACCATCTCAATCTCAGACTAATGCTCATGCCATGAGTGAGCCGGGCTGATTACTGTTTTAGATGACCTGCCTGCCAGGGAGCGGCAGGGACTTTCCAGATGACAACTGCGACCTGGCAGCACCCGCAACCGGAGCTGGCTGGGTAGCAGGTAATTACACATGGTTTTGGCAAGCAGTCTGGTTTTGGGAGCTGCATCTGTCGATAGGCTTCACCATCCTGCTCTCTGGGTGCACCTAAGCCCTCCATAGTCCTGTCCCAAGCTGCTGGAGGTGGTGCCAGCCAGAGCTGCCCAGCCATGGTGCAGGACAGGCTGAGCAGTGGTTATTTCTGGAGCCCATAGCAGCTGACAGGAAGCTGCAGAAGACCTGGAGTAGTTTCTCTGACATGGGTCCCAGCACTGTGCAACATCATCACAGCTGGTCAAAATCCCCCCCAGCCACAGGATGGGGAAAACTCCTGGAGCAGACCTGCTAGTGGGCAGGATGGAGCCCACTTCCACTGCAGGGAAATGCTGTCACCCATGGTCATGCTACCTGCCTGGCCAGCCTGGCAGAGGATGAGGACAGTATTACAGGCAGGCTGGGGAGCTGAGCCTGTTTCTCTCTGGTATCCGGTCACCACACACTACTCCAGATCCCAAACCCAGGGCTCTGGGAGGAGCGGTTAGCAAAGCAATCTTGCAGTGAGTGCCTTGCTGGGCATCTATGTCCTTCACTGGGATGAACCCAGGTGTGGGTTGGGAAAGGTGGGGACAAGCCACCCTCTCACATGGCATCCTTTCCCCATGCAGCTTTACATCAGCCTGAAATACCAGCCCACATTTTCTTGCCCTTCAGTCCCCAAACTGTGAGGTTTTCACCTTATCCCATGGCACACATGCGAGGTCCCCTGTGTGCCCCTTCATGAAACACTCAAACCTGAGCCAACTGCACTGACCACATTTCTGACTGGCAGAGCTTGCACTCACAGCCACCCCATATTCTTCCATCTGGAGAGAGCCAAAAAAAAAAGCCTCTACTATTCTCAATTCTCAAGGTTTTACCAAGGATTTTTCCACCCAAGGTGTGCGCACCACCAGGGAGATTGCAGTGGAGAGGTCATAGGAGCTGTTTTCAAACAGCAGCTGGGAAGAGGAACTGAACTATCTCCAGCTGACAGAAGCACAGACCAGCCATGAATTCACCAGCAAACAAGACCCAGCAAGAGGGGACGGTTTCTGCAGCATCCAATCCCATCCAAGGGGTCAGAGGTTTGGCTGGGATTAAAGAACAGCCCCATTTCTGCAAAGAGTTGCTGGGACTGAGCTGTCACCCTAGGGACAAGACCCTGGACCAGGTCACTGATCCCAGTCCTGGCTTGGGGTTTTTTTTCTGTACATATTCTGAGAGGTGAGAGTTTCAATGAAAAAAAAAAAATCTCACATTTCAATAAAAATGCCAGGGGAGGAGAGAAAGGACCATAGACCAACACTTGGCTTATAAATGTCAAGAAAACATAACTACCAAAAATTCCAGAAGAAACCGCCAGAAAACTTTTCTCTTTTTGCCAATCAACAGTTTCTGAGCTAATGTGACCATATTTCATGGCCCAAGGGGTTAAGGGCCATCCATAGACCATGACTATAGCTCACCAGCTCTGTGCCAGGCCACCAGCAGAGGCTGCCAGATGCCACAGTTGTCTGTGGGTGTTGCTGGTTGCAAGTGTGGTACCGAGACATTTAGGTAGTAAATTTTTATGACAACTCAGCAAAAGGAGAGAATGAGAGAGTGGGCAGGGAAGACTCCCAGGCAAAGACAAAAGCAGGGTGGTACTTAAATAGGTGAGCTGCAGCTTGGGAGCAAGTAGGCAACACGTAGCTGTGGCCAGGCTGTTTTCTGCTGTCACCCAGGAAGATGTGCATCACCACCACAGCCACCAGCACTGCAGCTATCGCTGCACCGGCCACAGGAAACCATTCCTGCTTTAAAATCCCCGAATAGCTGAAGATACAAAGGCAGTGGATGGGAATCCTGTGCAGCAAGTGGACTGGCTGGCACTGATGGAGGTTTACTTTTGTCAAGGAGCCCCAGGGTGGAGACCAGCCCCCCAAAGCTGTGGGCTGGGCAGCTCATCAATTCCCATCCCACCATCCATGGCACGGGCTCAGCCCAGCCCGCGGGAGAACGGGGTTTTCCTTACCCCGGCATGCAATGTTCCCAGGAAGTCTCCTCCCCACCAGGATCGCACCAGGCACTAGCAAATCCCTGCAGGCTGCCAGCAATGGTCATGTGTGGCTGCCGGGCCCCCAGCATCCTTCCTCCTCAGAGGAAAAGCAAAAGCCACTCAGATAGACACTATGGAGGTATTTTTCATGTTTGATCATTTTACTGGAAATCAGCAAAATGATGCAGCCCCCAGCCCTCTTTCTTTGCCTCTCCTGAATTCCAGCAGCTCCCCAGACCCGGGACAACCATTCCTGAGCTACTGGACTGGTCTCACTTGCAGGGAAGCAAAAGCAGAGGTGGCTTTAGGAGGAAGCAATAATAAGGAGACTTGCTAGGCATTGCGCTCCTCTGAGCTGTGAGTAATAAAAGGATGCCAGCAGGCATTGCAACGCTTAAGTCTCAAAGGGAAAGGTCTGAACATCCACTTGAAGCATGTTTTTTTCCCCAGTCTCGCTAGCTGCAGAGATGGGGTGGGGAAAGGAAGGAGCCCCATCCAAAACACAGCAGATGTCCTCTGGCCAGAAATTCCACCCTCGCCTGAGAAACCCACCCCCTGCAGCAGCTTCACAAGACAACCTGTTTCCAGTGAGGTTGCTGACAAGGAAAATACAACATTCCCCCATTTAGAGTCTGGTTTACAAACACAGGTAACCACCACATGCAGCTGTGGAGCTCCTTGCCACGGGTCCAAGCTCCAATGCAGACAGGACAGGCAGCCAGACTTGGTGCTGGTGCTTCCCTGGGCATCACGGTGGTATTTTATTCAAGACCCTGTCTTCTGCTGCAAAGACATCTTGCTTCATGCTGCCTGCTCCATTCCTTCCCCCTGCAGATCTCAGTAGCATCATGGCTGCTCATCACAGCTCTCAAAAGCAGAGCAAGGCACAGCCACCCCTCTTGCAGCTCCAGCACAATCCAGGCTACTCCTGTCCAACCTGGTGCACTTCAGCCAAGCAACAACCAAGCAGCAGAAGACAGAGGCACTGCAAAGCTCCCTCTGTCACTCAAAGCGTAAGAAATGTTGCTTTAAAACAAAATCTACAACAGCAAGAGTTCAGCTTCCTCCACCCACGAGTGTTTTGTACCAGCTGCTGGCAAGAAAGCAACCCACAGCCCTGTGCTAAATATGCTCTGGCACAGGTCAGGACGAAAGGGCATTGTGGGATTTCTTGCAGAGCCAGGAATGATGCCAAAGGCTGCAAAAAGCCTCTTCTCCTTTACTTCTCCTTGTCACAAAGACAGCTCTCAAGGATGTGCCTGGCTGGAGCCTTCCTGCCTCCAGAACTTGCCCCAGTGCCCAAAGTCTGGTCTCCTAGCTCTAGCATGCTTCATTCCCCTGCCTTTGCCAGCACTCTCAATGAAACCTGTGCTCCCAAAGAGCTTGTGTCAACAGAACAGCTCTTACCCAAGCAGACGGACATAACAACCTACAGGAGAAAGGCTGCATTTGCCTCCCCTATACAGGGAGCAACCTGTTCCCAAAGGAATGGGACAGCTGGACCTCCAAGAGGCTGCAGGTCCCTGAAGTCCCATCCAGAGCTATTCTCACCAAAAAGCAGGGCTGACAAACAGTATCATCTATCTAGCTATCTAGCTATCTTATTTATTTATTTATTTCTCCTCTGCCCTTAGTGGGGGCCTAGAATTGAGGGAGGGGAATTGGGGAGGCAAGCTGTGCATCACCTGCCATCCCCACTCTGGCTATTCCAGCGTCTGGATCCACAGCCAACGTTGCCACACATCGCTGTACCAGCAACAGGATGGGGAAGAAAAGCTCAAAGGTGAAGAAAAACCAACATTGACTGGAGGCTCCCTGGAGCCCAGGCTGCCCAGGCCCCTGGGGTGGGACCCACGCTCTGCCCCTGCCCGAGGGGAACCACAAGCCCCGAAATAGTCCGAAGACTGCTGTGTAGGCCCGGGGAAAAGCCGGCGGGGTTGCGTAAGACAGAACCAGGGGAGGAGGGAGCCTTGGTGGGTCGGCTCAGGGTACAGCAGCAGAGGCAGGGCTGCCCTGTCCAGGGGACGTCCGGGAAGCAGGAGGGACCCCCCTACCCCTTTTCTCCTCACACCCACAACCCCCTCCCTCGGCATCTCCACTGCCGGTGAACTCAACCTCCCCTGAAACGCCGTGCTCCGTCAGGAGTGGCAAGGGGAGCCGGCAGCCCCTGCCCTGTCCGGGAGAGGGGAGACTGAGACAGGGAACGACTATTGCGACCCTCCTACAACATCTGGCCCGGCCCCGGAGCAGATCCCCGGGAGGCAGCGCAGCCCTGGCCCCTTCAGGATTCTCACTCTGAGTAGACCGACAGCCCAGGAACCAGCCAGATACGGCCAACACACAGCCCCGAGCCTCGCCAACCCCTGCTCACCACTTGAACCCTACGCTGGGGCATCAGGTCGCGCCGCCCCAGAGTCATCCCCGGTACCTGGTAAGACCCCGGTGCTCCTGGCAGGGCCCCTCTCACCGAGGGCGACAGGCCCACGCACCGCTGCGGGTTCACCTGAGACGCGTCCCCAGTGCCAGGTCCCGGTACCGGTTCCGGTACCAGTCTCGCTCCGCCGCCAGCACAGTAGAAAACAGGTCAGGTCGGGGCGGTAGAGGTTCCGCCCCCGGGAAATTCCCAGTCTGACGGACAGACGCCGCAGCCAATCGGTGCGGGGAGTGGGGTATAAAGAACGAATGTGGGGAGGCGCTGGATAGGGTGGTTTGTTACGGCAGCTTTAGGCTCTGTTATCCTCTGGGGGCTTCCCTGGGCCTGTTTGGTATAGTGGGGCTC
>JAAGNO010008777.1:9694-21736 GCA_033439905.1 Ceryle rudis
TTCATCTGCACAGTTGTCATATGTATTGTGCTGTCTTGCCCTCACTAAGTGTAAGCTTGTTCTCTCCTCTTAGTAACCTGACTGCTCTACTGATGCCTTGCACTACTGTGGTAGTTTAAGAAAAAGGTTTGAGAAGATTTTACAGGTGTTAGTTAGAGCAACACCATGAAGTGCTTGATTTGCATATCCTGATTTGTTAAGTGCGTGTCATGGACAGTTTCTTGCCACAGATTCATATTCATTTCTGTCCTAAGTCCTAGTAATTGATACTGTGCCTAGGGAAGAGGGTGGGAAGGCAGAAACAAAACCACTGAAAAATCAAATTTTGTGTGTAAACCAATGTGAGAAACCCATTCTACCCTCCTAGCATTTACAATTGTGCCATCACGTTGAGTCAATATTCATAGAGTTGCCCTCTTGGAGAGAAAGGGTATGATCTGGTTAGAGAGGTAAGCAGCCACATGGAAAGCAGCAGGGAACCTTCTGGATTTTTTTAAGTGAATGGGAATATATGATGTGTTGTTTAGCCAAATATATGACTATATATTTGGGACTCTAGATGCCACTTCCCCACCAAATACACCATCATTGCTGTCGGGTGTCATCACCTTATACATGCAGTGTAGTTGCAACTCCTCTTGTAGCCGTATTGCTGGGTCCTTTAGTTACCCAGGGAACGCTTCCAGCTGGTAATTCATATGTGTGAGAACACCCTGTGTCTATATGCTGCTCTTTCCATCTCTCAGCCACCCTGGATATGTCTTGCAGGGCTTGTGCATTGCAGAAAGATGGGAAGAATGGTACTAACTGCTTTCAGTAAAGCTGCTGTCCATGCTGCCTTATTTCACCTGGGAAAAAGAGGGGACACACACTGCCTGTGAGAAACTACCTCAGCAGAATCCGGTGTGAATTGATTATTTAATAACAAACAGGCACAGTGCCTAGTTTTTTATTATTTTTATGTGTACGGTACTTGCACACATTCGCTGTGGTGAGATTATTGCCTAAGGCTAGCCCCAAAGAGCTGCAAGAACAGGAGCCCACTGCACTCATGCTGGTTCTGTTGCATGTCTTAATGAAGCTTTAAAATGCTTGAAATTGTCTTTTAAATGAAATATTCTGTAGCTGCAAGCTAACTGTATATTTTGTAATAATTGCTTAGCCAAATAAAGGAAAATTATGAGGAACAAAGAAAAATTAGATCGATGGCTAGAAGAAAAGTATTAAATAAAAAATTCATGAAGAAGGTAAATTAAAAAAAATAGCATGGCATCACAGGCTTTTGCACAGACTTCCCTTCCAATGGGGGCTTTCGTTTTCCAACTGCTACCCTGCTTCTTATTCTCCCTGTTCGCTACAAATACTAGAAAAACTTTCTATGTGAATAATGGGCAGTATGGTTACAAATTTATGCAAACTCAGACACAGAGTAAAATGTGAAGGCAGAGGTAGACATTACACTGCCATTCTGAGATGGGGTATGGTGCACTGTAAATAATTAATAGTATGACTCGAATTTCCTTTTTTTGTTTTTTTTTTTTTTTTTAAGTCTTACATCAACTGTGACTAAAGAGAAAAAACCCAGAAAGACTTCTGTTCATATTTATCAGCCCAACCTGTACATTTAGAGCCCTTCCACATTCAAATTTACTGCTCTTAGTGGCCATTAGTAACAGAATGAATAATTTGCTATGAATAAATTCTCTCATGGTTAGCCTGTTACTCTGTGAGTTAAGACCAGCAGATCATTATCGGTGGACATGTATTCATCTCCAGAAGTATCTATGAAGTGTGCAATTGTTTGTTTTGAACAAATGACTTCTGAAGAATTAGTATGATCTTAGGTTTTGTGTCCTTGTTAAGGCATGAAAAAACATTCTGGAATGATTTTAAATTACAGTGCATTTAGGATGAAAATATATAAGATAGTTACAGTGAACAGAAGGACTTCAGGGAAATACCTACAAGCTAGTGCAGGCATTTAAAAATATGAATATTATTGTGAAGTCTTTAGGTGATGTCTAGTAATAGATATTTAATCTAGCAAAAGCACTTTCATTGCTTATTTGTTAAAGTAATTTAACGGATGAGTGATGCTATTAATGGACCACATGTAGAATCCAGACTTTTTGTGTTCAAAACATTCCTTTAGGGTTTAAATGACTAAAGAAGTTCAGAGGCAATTTGAAGAACTCTAGCCTATATACAAGCTACAGAATCATAATTTATGGACTTTTTTCTTCTTCTTCTTAGCATTTCCTCTGCATTTAGAAGAAAAAAGAAATCACTGTGTAAACATACATGTGACTTTTAAGTTTGTTGACTAATACACCTTGTTTTGATAAGGATGTTAGAAGACAGAGTCTGCGAATAGATGGATGTGTGATGGAGCATGCAGAGAGGTGGAGAGGAACACAAGGCTTAAAACCAATTACAAGTTATCTGAACAAACATACAATGTTAATCTTCCCCTCTCTTTTTTTTTTTTTTTTTTTTTTTTGAGAGAGAATTGCCTTTGCAGTATCTGTAGTATAGTTCTTTCAAAAAAAAAACCCAAAACCAACCAAAACCAAAACCAACAACAAAAAAAACCCAACAACCAAAAAAACCAGCCTAGCTGGTTTTTTTTCATTTGTTTTTCTATAAAAGCATAGGGGTTTAGGTGGTATGCTCTAAAGAAGACATGAAATGTTAGCTAAGATTTTTGTCCTTTCTTACATGATACTAGATAAAAGATAACTTGCTTAAGTCAGTTATGTGGTACCAGTATAAAAATAATTTTAATTGAGGAACTGTCTAATAACTGTGTGTTCATTTTTAAGCATGTGTCCTCTTGCGTTATCTTTGTTTTCAAATTCTGACCTTTACTTTGTTAATTCCACAAGAAGATATGTGTACTAGCGAGAGCTTTTGTGGAGGTGCAGGTAAAGTCCTTGAAAGTTGAGGTGATGGAAAGCTCAGTCTGGGAGATGATATTCAGGGCTCAAAGAAAACTGGGGCAGTCTGTGGGCAGAAGAGGGAGGAGGGAAAGGCAGTGGCGCTGAGAAGACGGTCATTACCACCTGACAGCTGCCAGCAGAGGTGAGGATGGAAGTAGAAGTGCTGTAACTATGTACTTGGTGTGAATGCCACAGCAGTTTAAGTCAAGTAAGGTGTCCTGGTAATGGGAATAAATTGTGCGCTGTGGATTTGCAGAGGAAAACACAGTGATGGAAGGATGGTGAATAAGATGTTAACTGTAGTGGATTTGGAACGGAAACTTGGATATTGAGCTGAAGTGAAAAAGGCAGAAGTAAAATTAGCTGACTTAAGAAGTGGGACGTGTAATGCTGAAAGTAAAAAACAGAGAGACTGCCTGTCTATAGAATACAGTAGCTCAAAGGAAATGCAGCTTTCTTGGCTGTGGCCCTGTAGCTACCCATCTGAATAGCTCAAGAGCATTACATCATGAGTAAAAGGCAGCTCCTCCCTAGTCTTTGTTAAGAGACGTATATCCTGCAGGAATGAAAGCACTAGCCAAAATATAAGTAAGACTGAACCAAGTTTAAGTATTAATATTCATAATGCTGTCATGTACTTCAAGGGTAGCTTTGTCACTGGTTTTATCATAGTACAAAATGGCATCATTCTGAACACTTTCTCAGGGCTTCCTGTTGTCCCATGAGTCACCCGATATGACTAGGATGTTAGCTGCCACAATCACCTTTGTTGTTTAGATTATTCAGATGTGTCTGAGGGACCCAAAAGAAAAGTTTGCTGGTGTAGCTTCTTTCAGAGTCATCGCAGCTTGTGCTGTCTGAGCTGCCTTAAATCTGCTATTAAAATCAGCATCTTATTCTTTGTACTGCACAGCTTCTGTACAGAGAATCAAATCACCTAGGTGGCTGCTGCTGGTTTAATAGTATAATTGAGTAGTCTAAGCAGCATTTTAGCGGGTGCTCCAAGAGGCTTTAACCTCAGTGTATACACATTTCCTAGGATTTTGTTTTACAAAGAAAGGGATTATTGTCATATTTGTTATAATCACTCTAAGTACCGTAGCCCTGATTCCTGACTGCCTTGTACCTTCTGCAGTCATTTACCATAGGACTATAAAATATGATGTCGTTAGAATGGCTGCAATCTTACTACATTTGCAGAAAGATAAATGATTGTACATTGTTTATGGTAATGGAGAACCAGGTCATGAGCAGAACGAGTAGAAAGTCAGTGCAAGTATTAAGTCATTGCAGAGGTGTGAGTACATGGTAGAAAAAGGTAGTGGAAGGGGGGGAAAAAAAAGTCAGTGGAGACTTTATACTGTAATTCTAAATGAAGTTTCTATTTAAATCTGTATTTGTCTGGTGTGGTGCTTGGACTTGCTGGGAGTTGTACTGATCCTTAAGGTAATCCTTATTCTAGACAGCCGTCTGTGCTGTGTTGTTTGGTTTTTTTTCCAGACTGTATTTGGCAGGTATCTTCAGCTGTCTGCAGTCTGCCATGTCAGGAGTGGGCCATGTATTTGGAACTGTTTGTAGGCAGTTATGATTTTACGTAAACATAAAGGAGAATCTGAAGCCTGGTTTTGAAACTAAAATGCATCTTAAGTGTTCTTTAAAAGAAAAAATAAAAAAAGTCAACAGTAGACAAACTTCTGGTAGCTGTGTCAAAGTTTGGGTTAAGCTTGCAGAACCCCAGAGTCTGGGCTAGTTATGGCTATACTGCTTCAGAAGCAAAGTTTGAATGGCAGAATTTCTCTGCCCTGAGAGCTAGCTCTCTCCAGGCAGAGCAGAGTACCAAGCACACAGACACCTGGAGTTTTAGGCTGGCAACTGAACTTCAGCTGACAAGACATCCCTTGACTTGTGATTAAGAGAAATCTCCCTTTGCCCATATGTATGTGTTTCAGCCTGAATGTTCTCATTTTATTTCCACTTAAACTGTAAATAGCTAGATATCCTTACAAGTGCCGGGGGTGGGGGGGGGGGTGGGGGTGTCAGAAATCGCCTCTTAGGGGCAGCTTATATGTCACTGTCTGTGACTTCACTAACACAAAATGTCTACAGTCATAAAATGCCAAATCTTAAATATGACAAATAAACCTAAATTATATTAACATTTATTAAGGGAAAGGTGGAGAACACATTTCAGAGATTTAGTAGGAGTTTTACTAAATTTCCATATGAAGAAATCACTCCATTATTATTGTTTGGAAGTGCCATATTTCCAAGGTTATGCTGTTGTCAAGGCAAAAGGTTCCATATTGTATTTCCAACCAAGCCTGACTGATTAAGGGTGTTGGGAGGAATATGTTTTCCTTCCAGAATCTTAATTAGGTTGACTTTAACTCACGACAGGAGATTCTGCCAGCTGTCAGCTACTGCTTGGATCTCTTACTAATTAAAACTCTGAGGAAGCCTATTAAAGGTGTTCAAAAAGCCAAATCTCCCTTTAAAACATCTCTGGCACTGCAACAAAGAGTGTATGACAGTGATATTGCAGCATAGAAAAGCAAACTAGAAGTTATAATCTTGGCAATATGCCAGTTATATTACCTGGTTATAGGGGCTCTTCATTCAAAGCCCTTCCTGTGAACAGACTCAAAAGAATTGAAGGTGAAATTTTGCTGGTATTCAATTTTGAGATTTCTGACATTCAGATTTTCTGAAGTGATGAATATAGCTGATACTGAAATACTTCTTTTGAGGTGTAATTTCTGAGATAGCAACATCCTGTAGTTTGTAAATACTTTGAGTGTTGAAACAGATGATGATAGAACTTATTGTATAACACGTCATCTTGTTAATTAGATGCTGAAACTGGGGTATATCTGTACTTTAAAACTTTTCCAGTGTACCTGTGTCACAGTCAAATAAAAAAAAAACAGTCTTAAGCAAAGTACAGATATACTTCAGTACAGTATCTCTTCCTCCACTGGGGACCTGGAAAAATAACTCTAGCTTTTGTACGCTCTCTGCAAAGGCAAAAATTTGCTATTATAGCTGTATTTTATCATCTCGGTTATAGGCATAAAAAAAATCTAAGATTTTGCAGAAAGAAAAAAGTTACTGGAACAACAAGAGGTTTCATATAGCATGGATGCTGAATGGATGGGAAACAACATTTAGTTTTCCAGAAGGTCACTGAGTTTAGAACTTCACTCAAATTGTAATTCAGTTCAGACAGAGGTTTCTAAGCAGGTTGCTGGCTTCTTGGTAAGGAAGTTAGAGGCTATGAGAAACACTTTTGTGACAGATGAAAGAGCCTCTAGGTGAAGTTTTTCTCAGTAGTTGTCTGCTAGGACAATTAACTAGCCATAATAAGTTCTTCCCACGTGTTATGGAAGGAGGCATGTGGCAAGATTTCTGATTTGTGGAAGAAAATGCTTAAAGCTGCTTCCAAGATTTAAGGTAACCTGGGATTACTCAGACGTGAGATGTGGGCTTTCTCCAAAAGAGAAGTTACAGTCATTCTGACTTCACATATGACCTTTCTCTGCTCCCTCAGTGACTTGTGATGGAAGGTGCTGCTGCTGCTACTGTTGTCCTGGCACCTCACAAAAGTTTAAGAAAGCTCCCTATGTTCCTTCTAGACATTTCCCAGGTGCTGGGTGTGATTTTCCATGTGAAGTGTAATTTTATTGGTGCTCAGGTCCTGGTTGTGCACCTTTCTGGTGCTTCCATTTTTCAGTCGGGGGAGTGTCTAGCAGAACCTGTCCAGATTGATGGGTGCATCTGGCTCAACAGTGCAATAGTTAAAGCCATGGTGATACATTGATTTCTTTCTTCTTGCAGGCTATTTGTTCCTGTTCCCATGTCTCCCTTGAAATATATGGCTTTTTGTAAACAGCTGGCTAATGTTCATGCTGTGATCCTCTATAGTCTCTAGATACATATTTGCAGAATAAGAGCTGCTTTTTCCAATGTTGCATTTGTTCATTTCCTTATTCCTATCCAGTGAGTCAGCACTGCATTGGTATTTTTTTCCCCTGCTATTTCTTCAGTTAAGCATGATGTCATGCCAATGGTACATGTTTTATATTGCATAGCTGTAGTTTTTACAAGGTGGTAAAGCAATTCTTCAAACATTTAACAATTTCCCAGGTTACTTAAAGGGTAGGTTGTTATTAACTGAATTTCTGAAAGTGAGTTCTATCAAATACTTCAGGAAGGATAACATGATTACTGAAACTCCAATACCTAATTTTCATGAGTGTGACCATCACTGGAAAAAAGAATGAAAGTTTAGCCAAAAAAAAAAAATACCACCACAACAAGCTTATTTGAGCACTCCTAAAGAGATAAATTAATGTCATGCTTTTCTAGGGAGTACTTCAGGTTTATGCAGTTCTGTTCTTTGATTTAATAATACGAGAAAATTAAAGAATGAGATTATAGATTTTTTTTTTCCCCCGTAAGTAACACTGTTTAGAAACAAAACCTGCTCTGTGTGCTTCAGTATGTTTACACAAAAAAAATATTCTGAACCTCTTCCCTTCTTCCTCTAAAGGAAAGGTTATTGCTTCTGTCTTTGCTATTGTGATAGATTACCTAGTTTTTCTGGAATAAAGAAGCTGATCTATTTCATAAGCAGTTGTTTCATCTAGGCACATTTGTATATCAGGAATGTGTTAAAGTTGGTTAGAAATCCAGCGCTTTCTTAAATTGCACAGAAAGGAAAAGTGAATTTTTTTCATTAGCAAAAGCTTCACTTGAAAGGCACTAAATACTCATGATTAACTGACTTTTGTCACCTGGGGATACTAAATTTTTCTAGCAGTAATATAGCTCTCAGTGTCTTTGCTTACTGGTGTACGGTTATTTTTTACATATCTTGTGTGGAATCTGGTAACATTTCATTGTGTAAGAAGCAAAATAGATCATAAAAAAAGTGCATCCACAGAGAGTTCACACTGTAGTGCTTGCCGTACTGAGTGGTACAGTTGGTAGCTCTAGAAACATGTGTTTACTTTTGCATCATTTTAATCTGTGTGGTTAGAACCTCAAATTGACCATTGCCATCACTGAATGTTGTTTCTATCCTTGTATATGCCATGAAAAAGTTTGCAATCACGTTTTTGTATCTATATGCACACATGTAAAAATTGTGTTTTCACATGGGTGGGTGTGAAATCTGAAGCTGTTAACAGATTTCCTTTTCACATCCAGCTACAGCTATGCACCACTCCAATCCCTTTTGACAGCTTCTTTCCCAGTTTTGATATCAGCATAGGTACTGATTAATCTCACCAAAATATAAGCTGCAGCAAGGATACTTTACCTTTTGACCTGTGATAGTAATACATGGTGTTGTTAAAAAAAAAAAAAAAAAAAGATCTCCACAAGTCGTAAAATTTACCAAGGTGCTCTGATAAGATATAAACAATTTTTTTTCCAAGTAATGTGAAGACAAAATCAAAATACAGAAGATATTGATCTGTTTTATAGGTAAACTCTTTTTCATTTTAATATACATTAAAATCTTCAAGTGTAAATTTTATTTTCCTTTATCATTTTACTACAAAAAACTTTCTGGCTATTCTTGTAGTATTTGCTCATATTTAGTATAACTTTTTTTTTCTGCAAGAACTGAACTTTCTGGAAAAAAAATCAAACTAGAAAATTAGCTTCTTTCTTGGCAGCTAAGATTCAAAATGGGAAGTGTTTGTGTTATAGACTATAAATGGATTAACGAAAAGTAGGTTGCTGCTTTAACCTTGCTGCCTAGAGAAGCAAGGTACCTGTTCGATAGCATCAGTTCTCATTGTAAAGGCATATTTAAGTTGCAAAGTGTGAAAAAGATAAAGTAGTTGTTTATGGTGTTTTCAGATGTTACATAAGTCTTCAGATGGTGCTTCCAATGTTGCTTCCATTTTGGTATGCCTCCCATGCATACATAGGAACCTGCTGCTGTTTAAATGATGGAGGTTGCAATGTAAATGTCAAAATCTTGTACTTTTTCCCTTATTTTGTTTCTCTCCTTTGTTCAGTTAAGGCCCTTTCAAATTCTTGTATTAATCTAGAAAATATATTGGGATTTTTTTGTTAAAATTATTTTCACCCTTTTAATCTATTAAAAACAAAGATCAAAAATACTTGTAAGAAAAATCTCAATTATGATAAAATTGGACGCAGTTTCCAAGTTCACAGCTGTGCTTTATTTTGGGATGAACATAGAACGTGAGGCATGAATAAAACACAGGTTTCTCTGTCACTCTTTGAGAAGCTATGTGATACATTCCCCAACAGGTGTATGTAGTTTTGCAGATACTGGAGTTATATTAAAGCATTATGGGACACATACAGAACTGTTTGATTTCTGCCATATCCTTTCATTCTAATCCTCCCTGTTAGCTTTTTAGGTCTCTAGCACCTGTGCAGTTAGACAAGCATCCCTACTAGCAATTTTAGCTTCTCTGCAGAGATTTCCGCCTATACTTGCCAGCTGTCTTCTACCCCATGTTCTCTTCTCTGCTTTTGCTAAAAGCAAGATGCATTGAACATGATATTAAGTACAGAATCACTTGAAAAAGTGAAATTGAAATATGATGTCTGGTGGGGGGATCAGGCCTAGACCTCCTGGTTCTAGAAGCTTAAACCACTTCTACCCAAGGAGGAAGATACCAAGCTCTGGTTTAAAGTTTTATTAATTCTTCTGTTTATTGACAAATGGAAGGGAACAGAGAATCTTAATGAACCGATCTGTTACCTACAACTTGTGTAAGATAATGCTAGTAGTGTCCTAAAACTGATACACTTTGAGTGGTTGGAAATCCAGAAATACGTGTCATAGGTCATTAGAAGTTCATGTACAATTTTTTTCCTGCTTGGATTTAGTCTGTTGGAATCCTCTATGCCATTAATAATGGAGAAGAGTGGAAAGACAGGATGTGATTCCATGTTATCATGGGATCACCAGTTGGTACTCAGCTCAAAGTGGGTATATGTAAATAATGATGCTTCTATTCAAGTAGCCAGAGCTAGGCCCATTGATGCTTTTTAAAGAGGTTTTTGCTGATAGAGAAGTTGATATTTAGCACATATTAAGTTTAGGTGGTGTAGATGATACAAGACCGATTCTAAAATTTTGAGATGGAAGTTCATATCTGAAATGGGAGCTCTTCCAGCAGTACTTGTATTTTTCAGCTGTAAACACAAGCTCTGCCTACAGTATTCTGAGAAGAGGATGTGAGTATTGTATTCTGGCATGTATCACTAGTTCTGGGGCTAATGTACATGCTAAAGAAGAAAAAAGTAGCATAGAAAACAATAACACAAAAACATTTTTGAGGGGAAAGATCAATTTCTTCCACTTTTAAAGAGAAAACTATTAATGTTGTCCATTCCTGTATTTCTACAGACATAACTTATCAGCGTTTATACGAGAAGTCCCAGGTATCAGTTGCAGTGTTATTCAGCAGCTGCGTTCTGAAGAGTCTTAATTGTGTCATCAGATGTGTCTCGAAGAACCCTAAGGCTATTGATTACTCCAGTCACACCTCCATCTGCTATCCTGTTGTTGCTTCACACTCTTTGTTGCATTGGTGTGTTCTGGCATGGCATCTCCTACTGGAGGGCAGTGTCTGAGGGATGTGTGCACTAATTCTTTAAAAAGAAGGATCCTAACCAAGATCCTTGATTACTGTCACAATACAAATAAAATGAAAATAATAAATTAACTTCTGCTGGCCAAAGATGTTGTGTTAAGTAACATGAAAACTGATATTTCTCCTGATCTGGAGCTAAGAAAAGAAATGGTGTCATATATGAACCATTTTCAGTTAAAAACATGGCGGGTTAAAATGTTCTATTATCTATATAACTGATACATAGCTAACATTGCAGATATGGTTTTGAGGGACAAATGATATTGTAAAAGAAATATCCATAAATAATATGGCCAGCAGTACCCATTCTTCTGAGCCTAATGCAGTGTACTGTTCAGATGTGCCCAAGAGATGAGAAGAATTAATATGTTCTGTATTACAAAGGCCTGTAAGGTAAGATGTTACTTAAAGCAATATGAGCCGAGTATTGCATTAGAGCGACTCAATGGGAAATCAAAATCACATCCTGTTAGTGTGCAATATGATCTTCTGTTACTTTTCTTTTAGCTAGTTAAACATTCTCTTTAGCAGGATCTGTTGCACTGATGTAAACCTCATGTTTCCCTCTGGAATTGCTGAACATTATGTAGTATTAGGTCTAATAGCATACACTGCTCCTTTGCTCTTGCTGAGCACAAGACAGTGTTTTTCTTATGTAACATCTTTTGACTTGCAGAGACTTTTTGCAGTAAAAAGTTCACTTGGTGCAAGTGAACAGTGGTGATATTCTCAATGCAACATACATTACTGGATTTGTGTAATTGGACATAAGTTGCATTGATCTATGGTGCAGCTCTGAAGCTATATCTGGAATAAATTTGGACCTTAATAAGCATGTACAAAGATGAAGGCACACGGAGGACAGGGAGGTAATCCTAGGTAATCAGCATGGATTTGCTAGGGGCAAGTCCTGCCTGACCAACCTAGTGGCCTTCTACAATGAAGTGACTGCATCAGTCAACAAGGGTACACCTATGGATGTCATCTATCTGGACTTCTGCAAGGCTTTTGACACAGTCCTCCACAACATCCTTATCTCTAAGTTGGAGAATTGAGGGTTCGATGGGTGGACAATAAAGAACTGACTAGATGGCCGCACCCAGAGAGTGATGGTCAATGGCTCGATGTCCCGATGGAGGAAGGTGATGAGTGGTGTCCTTCAGGGGTCTGTGCTGGGACCAGTGTTGTTCAATATCTTTGTTAATGATATTGACAATGGCATTGAGTTCACCCTCAGCAAGTCTGTAGATGATAGCAAGTTGGGGGGAGCCGTTGATATGCCAGAGGGACGGGATGCCATCCAGAGAGACCTGGATAGGCTGGAGAGGTGGGCCCAGATGAACCTTATGAGGTTCAACAAGGCCAAGTGCAGGGTCCTATACCTGGGCCAGGGTAACCAGCATTATCAGTATAGGCTGGGAGAGGATATACTGGAGAGCAGCCCTGTGGAAAGGGGC
>JAAGNO010008777.1:21836-80364 GCA_033439905.1 Ceryle rudis
GGTGATAGATCACTGGAATGGGCTGCCCAGAGAGGTGGTGGAGGCCCCATCCCTGGAGTCATTCAAGGTCAGGCTTGCTGGGGCTCTGAGCAACCTGCCCTAGGTAGAGATGTCCCTACTTGTGTAAGGAGGTTGGACCAGATGACATCTAGATGTCCCAGCCTAAAACATTGTATGATTCTGTTTCTCACATTCACAAAAGGCATTCAGGACTCAGAAATGTTCCATGTTATTCCAAGTTGCTAAATGGGGTCTGTGGGGGGAGAGTGTTCAGATTGTTGTTAAATAAAATGTAGCTTGGTTTATTTTTCTGAAACTTTTGTATTTTATCCACCAACATGAAACACTAATCATGATTTGTAAATTGCTGACTAAAGTAAAAGCTACTAAAATGCCTACTGTGAACTCCGGCTGTTGCTGCAAAAGTTAATACTGTGTAGATCTTCCTTTTAAGAATCCTTTCCGGATAGCTTTCATTTTTATTTAGGTAATAATGAAGATGGAAAATCACACTTTCTCTACTAAACTCCTTTACTGTTTATGTTAACATTTTTTACTCTGTGTTCTGAATAAAGCCAAACACAGTCTGGTTATTCTAAGATTTTCATGCTTATCTGTGTCACTGGTGAAATGCACATGGCATGAGAAATATGTTTAAAAGATTCAACAGAGCCACCATCTTTGTGTTTTAAAAGCACATTGCAACGTCTTTCTCTGTGCTGATAATCTGATGAAATTGCGAGACTGTGATGGTTTGTATTTTAAGACAGAAACTTGAATGTATATTTTCTGGTGAATGAATTTAAGATCATTTTATATTACCCTATTTTTCTGTGGATTGAAAGTGTACATGTAGCCTAGCTCAGCTGATGTCTCCTATTCTATAAAGCTGTAGGTAAATGTAATGGTATATTTGAGCCTGTTAGAGGGAGGGAAATTTAAATTACATCTATATAATATATAGTTTGGCTGAAATTCTTTTTGTGCAGAGACAGAAACTTAAGTTTCATATTACTAGCACTTGAACAAGCCTTGTGTTGACCCTTTGCACAGGGATGAACTTTGCCTAAGGGAAAAAAGCTAGTAAAATGTCACAGTATTATATTTTGCCTATGTTAGCTTTACATGGAATGTATAATCAGAATATGTTCAATCTGTTCTCTGAGGAGGAAAGGAAAAGGTGCTGAAAGAGTGAAATGAGATTATAAAATAGGTACCACTGCAAAAATGGGAATGTGACTGTTATTCTTTTTGAAAAAGATCTATGTCAATTAAGCAGCAAACAAGTTTGAAGGGCTCATTTCTGTCAAGTGCAAGCACAATATTTGATAAAGTGCAATGAAAGCAAAATGGGTGGTAGACATCTGACAGTCTTGATAAAACCCCATGCTCATTCCCAGTGACACAAGTCTGCGACATGTGTTCATTTAAACCACACATTAAAATGTACCTTATGACTTTCTTCTATACATGACACTTGCTATTGCTCTGCATGTCTGTAGTTTCTGTGGTACTTGCAGACTGATTTGTCTTAACTTGCCCTCTTTTCCCCACAACTTCTATCTTGTCCCTATTATCCATATAAAACACATCTATATCCATATTTAGTAAAATTAATACCAAAGTCAGTCTCTTGATGATTTTCTGCATATTACCAGAATTTGTTTTAATTGTATTGTTGTCATGAAAAGAAGGTCCATTCAACCAGGAGTATCCAACTTGACATAAAAGCTACAAAACCTCATTAATCTTCTTAGTTATTTTTAAAGCATACAGCAGAAGGAACTACAATCGATACCAAAGGTCACTTCACATTAAAAATATTCCAATGAGCTTAAAAATTCAGTCATTTATCTGTTATGCAGTTATTGTTGATGAAACATAGGACAGAAATCCATACATAAATTTGCATGAGCAGCTTGCAGTGCTCCTCTGGTATTGATAGGATGTTCAAGATGCACAAATTATTAGACAGATACCAACAGAATGTAACAAATAGGGAGATAGTGCTCATTAATACACTTCCAATATATAGTACTATTGAAATAAACCTCTGCGGATCGATACTGTTACTGTTCAGTAGAGACATCTTTGTGAAACAAGTAATTAAGCAATGTCACTGGCATAAATAATAATAATAATGATGTGAACAGATAGAAAGATTAGGCAAAGGGATGTTGCTGTCAGGTACTACTGGGCAGCAGCAGCATGAAAATTCTGTTTTCTTTCAAAAATTTTAAGATAAGGGCATCATATAACATCTTGGCTTTTTTTTTTCTTTTTTTTTTCCTTTAACTTGCCTCCTTTCCCCAAATGTGCAGTACAAATGAAATGTTTTTATAGCTATAGCTAAATGCAACAGGAGCTTTCAGGAAGGTGGTGAGAGCAAATTAAAAACATGATTTAATCACCTATTTAAAAAACTACGCCTAACCTTGCACTTTGTTTCATGTTGCACTTGTGCTGAGCTCCATTTCAGTTATGCACTGCAGGTGCAGATCCCAGATTTATCCATTGCCATGCATACAGACAGCAGCATCAGAGCTCAAACCCATAAGTTTTGGGTATAAATAGTATAAGCTTCTATCACTCATGCTTAAAAGTGATTGTTTACAAGTAGCAATTCCAATGGTAGCATGACTTAGTTTTCCAAGCCTTTGGGGAAAGAATAGTTAGTAGTTTAACATTGGATTAGTATAAAATAAAAATTCATCAGATTATTTTCTAGAGCTAATGGCTGTATTAATTTTTCAAAATGTGCATGTTCATAACTGTGGAACCTATCTCTACCTTCCTCTCTTATAGGTATGTTTCAGAAAATGATTAACTAAACTGGCTGGGATTTTGAGCTGTTAAGCTTCAAGAATTGTGGGAGTGCTAGCCTGTTTCTTAGTACAGATATAAATTAGATGTTGGTTGCGGTTGTCTCCACAACAATTAGGTTTTTGCTATCAAAACTTCAATGTGATCAGGAATATCCAATAACTGAGAACTAGGTTCCTTCAAAGTACCTTAAAGGTAAAGATGGAAATTTTAGGTAGGTTTTGCCTTTTTCTATTTTATCCCTGGTTAGGATGTGAAAAGAACTTAGCACCTTTTATTGTGTGTATTTAAGCACTTGAATTGATTTTTGGTGCTGGTGTATGAGCTATGAGTCCATTCAGTTTTTACTTGTTATTGTTTGAATGATTTTGAACAAATTTACCTCATGTCAAGCGATAATATCTTGGCTACACAATTGGTTCACTGCTAGGAAAGGTGTGGGTTTTTTTACCTCAGGGTAGATGTCATACATTAGTTACTCTGAATCAAAGCTCAGACAGGATATGGCATGTTACTTACACCGCAACATGAGTAGGTAAGGTCATCTACAGGTGTGGAGCAGACTGAAGACAAGGCGTATAACAAATTTTGTTGACCAGAGGGGAGCGAGACATGCAAAGTAAACACAACACATCAAAATGCAGGGAGCAAAAGAAGGAGAAACAAAGCAAGGGAGATAGATACTAATACACTTTTGGGAGTCAGATTCCAGTGAGAATGGTGGGAGTGATAATTTCAGTTCATATTAATTAGCTATGTATCTGGAGAAAAACAGCCACCACATCAATAAACAGTCCACCTCTTTCAAAACATATGTTAAGATACACAGCATCAGAATAAGGGAAATTCTCTATCTTAAGAACAACATGAACAACACTCCCTTTAAGAAAGTTCTGTGATTCCTGACAGCAGAGCAGAGCTTGAAAGCAGGATGAAAATACATACAAAAAGTGGAATCTTATCACTTGGGAAATTGAAGGGTGTTTTTAGAAAAAACAAAAACAAAAACAAAACAAAAAACCCCAAACAAAAAAGAAACCACAAACCCCAACAACTAAGAACTTTAAATTGATTGTAAAACTGTAAGGATTGTGGATTGTAAGTCACGATTGTGATGTATCTGCAGTTGACAGTTGCCTTCTCGCACAAAATATGCTACTAATAATTTTTGTTAGTTTCTGCTGGTAGTTCAGTTTGGAGATGTTCAGCTGCGACTGTATGCTTGAGCATGTTATCTTTTTGGTCTTAGTATCTGCAATCAAACAGAAACATATATTAGAGCAGCGATGTGAGAATGTTGCAGTATGTGGCAGCATCAGATGTTTTAAACTCGGACCCTTTAGCTGCTCTTGTGTCCCTGCTGTGTATTACTGCCCCAGATCTTACATTATCTTCAGAGAAAACCAACTATACATTAACCTCAGCAGTAGCCTTTACAAATTCTTCTTTTCCTACTCAGCAGTTTTCAAACAAAGCTCACAGCTTCACCTAATTCTCCCTTTTATACTGCTGCTTCTTAAAAACATGTCATGTTTGCTTGTTTCCTAATTTTCACACAGTCAGCATTTGCAAATAGAGCTACTCTTTGTTGACTCTTGTCACTAAAGAAAAAAAAATAAAGGATTGGAGAATTCATTACAACAACAAGTTTTTGCAGCTGTAAGTACAGAGGCTGTCCTTCAGCCAGTGCAAGGCTTAGACCATACAAGCTCTAAGTTCTAGCGACATTGAACAATCTTAAAATTTTCACTTTTCTTGAAAATAAATAAATGCCTTCTTGTTATCCATGGTTGTTGATTAAATTTTTATAAATATCACTTAACTGCAGTGGTGAAATCTCTGAGTTTTTATGGCAACGTGACCACAAAAGACATGCTGAGGGGGTCTGAATTGCTTCATGTATCTGTGACTGCAGGCCACCCAGTCCTTGGCACTGGTTGGCATAGCTGATGTATCATATACTCAGCTGAACATTTATAGCAGTAAGAAACTGGATGTACACCAGTCTCTGCTCCAATTAAATCAGCTGCTTCAGGGTCTATGTGCAAGGAAGGTACAGTTTGATGTCCTTGCTACTTCACTCTGCTTTAATCTTATCTCTCTTTGGTTTCTGACAAAAAGTACAACCCATGGTGCAGACTAGAATTACACTCTTTGAAAAGCAAACAGCACCATGGTCCTGTTATCCTCATCCTCCTAGGTTATGTACCATCTTCCAAAAGAAGGGTATGTTAACTTGGAAATGGGGAGACAGACAGCATTCTACAGTAATTATCTCTTTCTGGTATTAGTTGTCTTTTAGTACTTTTTCATGGCAGTGTGTCTCCAGTATTGTACCTGTTTGACATGATCAAATAGAAGCTGCTTTACTTTAAAGCATGTTCTTCTGTCCAAAATGTTGCAAGATTCATGTATAGCTCTTCAGTTTTAGCCTGTGTTTAGCCTGTGTGAACATGCTCAGTACAGGTGAAGGGTTTGATTTGCCAGTCTCAGTGATGGTTATTTTCTTCTCTATCCTAAAAATAGACTACAACCAAGAGGGACATACTGAATTCTGCTAGACCTTCAGTACAGCTTCTGTGGTGTTTAGTAATAGAAAATGAAAATGCTTTACCTGACCTGAATGGGTACATGATATGGGGATTAGAGATAAATCAGTATCGGGAGAACTTTATTTATTCTTTCTATTGGAGGTAATGATTTTGAGACGAGAAGTGCCTCTCTTGGACAACAGAGATTCTCAACAACTGGGTTAGGTTAGACATCTTCCTTTTAACTGGCTAAAATTAAATGAGCTGTGTCTCACACTAGATACCCAATTTATTGCAGCTCGGGGTAGATCCTTTTAAATGCTAGGTTTGGAAATGAAGACTCAGGCTTCCATGAGGTACTCTTGTAAACATTTTTCTCTTTTGTTAATATTAAATACAGATTAACCTAGATTAGCCTTCTGAACTTGCTCCCATGGAGCGCTTCAGACCCAATTCTAGTATTTTGTTCCTACAGCATGTTGTTATTTCTCCTCTTGCAGGACATACATTAAGTAAGTTTTTGTTGTATTTTATACTAGCTTTAGTAAGAAACAGGTCTTGCACAGATACTACTTACTACTTGGTAGAGCACACATGTATGCTTCAAATATATAAATATATATTTGAAAACTAATAGTCAAAGTTTCTGTGCTGAGGAGCACGTGATTTTAAAGTATTTGGCAAATTAGTTACATGGAATTGGGTAAAACACAGTTGGATTTCTTCTTTTGCAACCCCTGTTGTGTGTTGCATATCTACTTAACTGGTGAGCATGTAACCAGGATGACTGTTTTATTGGGACATGTCCCAGGAAACCAATTTAGCCTAATGACTGTGAATGACAACGACTGCTGTTTAATTGGGACATTATTAGCCAAAAATCAACTTTTATGAAAAGTAGTTGGCCAGTGCAGTGAGGTTAAGTAACATTTAACCAGGTGTTAAATAGAACTACAGGCCTAAGCTCTCATCTCTGAAGAGAAAGTAGCTGGATTTATTTAAGATATTAATAAATTTGAAGTGAATGTTATTTCTTCTTGCTATGCTGTTAATACAGGACAGCATAAAACACATGTTCATTTTTAAAAAGCAGATTTTGTGGGCCAGCTGTATGTCTACAGGACTACCTGCAGCCTGAAAATGGTCTGCAGTGCACAGTGGCTTTGAGTGCTCTCGGCATCGTGTTAGAGAGGATGAGTTTTACTGTGATCTTTGCACCCAAGTGAAGATGCAATTGAGACCTGGTAGCAAGTGGTGGTATCCCAGTATGGTTGAATAAAGGTCCAGGCCTGTTCTATACTTGATGGAGGAATGCACAGACTAAAAGAGAGTTGCAGACTGCAATTGGATGATTCAGCTAGTGGTGCTGTCTTAAGCAGGTATCTGGGAGGTTGCTATCAGCACAACAGGTACAGGGCACAGCCTCTGAGAGAAGGTACAAACTTAGTTTGGGATTTAGTAGTTATTAATTAATGCAGCAAATCTAAATCAGGTGTATCATTTTATGTTTGAATATATTCCATGTTAGTTTAACTCTATACAAAAGATGGGAGTCCTACCTTACCTCTTGGCTGTATCACATAAAAAACCTGGGCCTGTGCTTGGAGATCTTTGATGCTTGCCTCCATTAATGTTAGCTGAACTATTCTTAGTTTTAGCTTTCCAACCATAATTTTCCAACACCAGTTCTCACCTTTCACTTTCTTTTCCACTTGAATTCCTACACAATATCCACAATGGAGGCATAAAGGCACATTTGTTTTGCTTCATTCATATTTTGGTCCTGAGATCTTTAATTCTTCAGTTTCTGAAGCAGTTCTAATTTTATTAAGTGTTAACATTGAATCATAATAATATTTCTGCCCCGTTAAATCAAGCACTTTTATTAAATAAAAACTGTCACTAGTTAGTGGAGCATTGCTTTCATCTCTTCTTCTTCTGCTGGTGCTTGGGCTATGGGGACCATTCCCAGTGCTACATGTCTGTGGTTTATGTGTGCAGTCCACTTGCACCCCTCAAATCCCTTTACATGAGAAAGGATGCCTTGCCTGCTTCTGGATCTCCCTGCTAGAGGAGGTCTTCACAGGGCAAGAAAGAGCCTTCCACTTTGGAGAACCACATTGAGGACCTAGCTGCTCACTGTGACAGTCACCCAACAGGACATATCTGTGATGCACTATTACCAGAATATGAGGTGTCCATGCGGCCAGGTGTTTGCAGAGCTCTCTGAAGTAGGCATCTGTTTCAGGTTTATCAATAACTGCAAAGGACTCGACTGTAGTGCAGCAGATCTTTTCCAGTCCTATGCGTCTGTGAAAATTCAGCCAAGTTATATGGTATTCAAGAAGATGTGAGGATCCCATGGTTTGAACTCACCTTGTTTTCCCCTCTGGAGGAATTTCAGTGCAGCTTTTCCCAGTTAGCAGGTCACCTACTTTTGCAGAAAATGATGAGTCTTATTTTTGACACTTCCAGAAAGTGAATCTTGGAGACAGGCTGATTGCAATTAACTCTATGCATGCAGTTTTAAAAAAATATGATATTTCACTGTTAATTATACCCTATATTCCAATACGCAGTTTTGTTGCTCAAGAAAAATGTCCTGTTTTACAGCTTATTTTCAAGGTCTGCCTCCCTACAAAGCTGTGAAAAGGTGTAATAGATTTTTTTTCCCCCCTATGGTAAAGAAGCCACTTAAAATTCCAAACTAAAAATGCTTTTCTGAAGTTTATTTAAAAAACAAAACACAACACCTATGCAAAGGTAATTTATAGAGTCCAGAAGGTACAAAAACTAAATCTGTGTGAACTTTTACACCAACTGACCGCTTAATTTTAACAGAAAGGCATTTTTTGTTCCTCTAGAAAACAACCCTCATTACAGGTCACCTACAAGGTATTTTAGAGCTGAGTTTGCAAGCTTTGATGCTTTCCAAGTTTGTACTGTTTTCTCATGGAAAGCCTAATTTGGTCCTGCTTTTCTCCACTGCATTTGTTTGTCGGAACAGTCATTTCCTATTTAATTGATAGATACAACAAATATAATTAAGATGCTTTCTTTTAGTTATTCACTTTCTGGATTAATGACATTACCATTGGAATAAAATAATAGTCAAGAGCTTTGAAGAAGGATCTGGTCCTAAAGTGCTTGTTATAACACAAGATCATGTCTGAGTAAGGAGGGCATAAATGAACAGTTCTCTCCACAATGGTTAGACAGAGTGCTTAAATGTAAAAGCAAGTCTCAAGATCACTTCGTGATTTTTTTATAGGATTTTTGTATTTGAGCTGTGTGTGTTTGGATACAAAAATGGCTATCCTGGTCCTAAAGTTCTGCTTGTGCCTCTGTACTGTTGTAATTTTTCCAATGTTATAAACAGATTTATCAGATTTAGCTGCAGACCAAAATATTTAGTTACTCAGGGTCTCTCCCTGAGCAGTAGGGGAGATGAATATAGCATGTTTGGTGATGTCCCAGTGCAAGGGTGGATGAAAATACCATGAAGGAAGAACTACATGGACTTGAGCATGGTAATAATGACAATTAAATAGTAATTAAGTTGTATAAAATGCAAATTTATGCCCTTTGAAAATAGTAACAGGGATTTCTGCTCTGTGAAGCTCAACAGTTGGAAGTGGCTGAGGGGAGGGGAGGCTTTGTGTGCTCTTTCACAGAATGACTATCAGGCACTAATGAATCAGAGCCATAAGAGAGATAAATGTGGTCCTTCAGGATGCATCAAAAGTGGTTATTTGTTTGTTTAGGGGGATTTTTTTAATGCTGTTGTGCAAAGTACTGTAGTGACACTCCTCAGAAAAGCTGACTGCAATTCTGGTCACCCAGAATTTTTTCAGAAGATTAGTTCAACTGTGAACAGATAAAGAAAACATATAGTAGTCTGAATCAAGGGTTTGCCATGGAAAAGAGACTAAAAATGTGCAACTGCTAGACCTCTGATGCACTTGTAGTAAGGGATTGCTTTTTCAGATTTTGTTTTGTTCTGCTGGGAATAAAAAAAAAAGAGCTATTTAAATTCAGAACAAAGGTGTGTTTTGGTAAAGGATAGGTGCTAGCCTGAGAAGTAACTTAAGAGGTTCTTCAGCAGCTTTCCAGTTAAGTGCAATGGAGTGTCTACAGACTCTAATTGGTTTTAAAAATAGAGCTGGATCATTTTGTGAGTGTAATAACTTGAGGTGCCTGTGGTCATGAAGACAAGGTGATACTAGAGCCTAGGGATGCTTCAGCAGGAACGAGTATTTGGCAAGTCCCGATGTCCTCAGTGGTGGTACCTCCATAGGGAAAAAGACCTGACCATTCACACACGCTTGTTCTTCTCCAGCTTGGCCTCTCAGCCCAGTAGAATCCTCTGAGCCTCAGCAGGCGCATCCTGAGAGCCACCAGTCACAGAAAAAAGCAATTTCACTTCTGTCCTCTGGCCGCTTCCCTTGTGCTTGTGTAGACACTTGTGTAGTGCCAAAATAAGCTACATATAAGGTGCTAAACTGGTAGACATTTAAGCCTGCAAAAAAAAGTGTGTTTGGGTGAGAGTATTTTCTGCATGGATGATTCACATCTGTGAATCCTCTCATAATGGGGAAAAGTGTTGCTGATGCAAAGGGTGCATGTTAGACTATGTAGTGAAGAAGGAGACAAGCCTGAGACATTAGGCTGTCTTAATTCCATGTCTTCAGTTTAAAAGATGATCTAAATTCCATTTGTATAAGCTTCCTAAGAAGCTGAAATACCTCCCCCCCATTTCCCCATTCACACATTTTTCTTCTAATAGTAACAACTGAAGCTTAAAATTCAAGGGTAGAACTCAAAGCTGTTAACTCTAGCCCAGGAGAAGGATGTGATTTAACACATGTTCCTGCCATTAGTGTTTCTTGGTGGCTACTACACTTGCAGCAGGTAGCCACAGTGAACTGGATTCTGTGGTATTCTTTGCAAAGATTAACTTTCAAGCAGCTTAGATTCTTTTTAAAGTATTGTAGAGTGATGTTTTCAATACCTTAACTATTATATAAAATTTAGATTGTTTATCTGGAACTGTGATCGCACAAGTGAGGCATTAGATTTTACGGATTCTCATACACAGCTTTTACTGGTTGAGCAGAAGTGCCAGTAATGTAACTTACAAGAACAGCAATAAAGAAATCTTTCAAAAGATATTAGGAAATGTGTGCCAGCTTCTGAGCAAGAGAAAGAATAAATGCAAGCTGTGGAGTTGACCATAAAAGGTACTGCATTCCTTCTGAGACGCAATCATTTAGCAACTTATGGGAATGCAGTTGGAGACAAGGGGAGAAACAGAAATTTCAGTTGATGGTCAGTCATAATGATATGTTTATTCATAATTACAGGAAGATCTAGAAATGGGCTAAATAAGAAAACAAATGAAGAAGCAAGCTAAATGGTGGGAACTAATACAGTAACTAGTTATTGATCTATGAGTGTGACAGATTAAGGGCTTGGAAAAGCTCAAATTAGTTTAGCTTCAGGGTAGTGTTAGGCAAGGTTTCATGTTTAACTTAAAAACTATTCTCAAATACTTTTTCTTACCTCATGAAAAATCCTTTTTTCCTAGGTATGTTTAATAAATGTGTATATTCTTTTTATATAATTATATATATCTATAAATTTATATAGATATAGAAGATACGTGTGTGTATTTTACATATAGTAAGAGAACAGCATACTTATAAGCATTGTTGTACATGCTGGTGTCTGCTTCAGATCAGAATGGATTTTTCAACAATCCCCTAAGAGTTATTCCCCTGCCCAAGGTTGCCCTTGCTTGGTAATGCACACATACTAGTTGCTTGTCATGCCACTATATTTTCACTGGTGTGGAACCCATAATAATGGGCCTGTAACTAGTACAGGGTCCACTGATGCCTTCTCCTCAACTTTGTTACCTTCTAGCAAGGCCTTCTTTTGCAAACCTTGAGGAGCATGGATGTGGGTCCACAAACAGCTCCTGCTTGAGGAGGAGGCTGGTACTACTGCAAACAGTGCTATGACAAAGGGCCTTCATTTCCGATGTTGTCTTCTCTGTTCCTTGGACAACAATGACTCAGAAAGAGGAAATAGTTGAGTTTGCAATATCAAAGTATGCTTCTCTATCTCTTCAAATTGAGCCCTTTAGGAGAAAAGTTATGAACTGAGACCAACAATTAGATGGAGACAAGAATCACAGAATGGACTGGGTTGAAAGGGACCTGTAAATGTCATCTAGTCCAAAGTCCCTGCAGTGAGCAGGGACATCTTTAACTAGATTAGGTTGCTCAGAGCCCCATCAAGACTGACCTTCAATATCTCCAGGGATTGGGCCTTCACCACCTCCCTGTGCAACCTGTTCCAGTGTTCCACCACTCTGGTAGTAAAGAACTTCTTCCAAATGTCCAAACTAAATCTACCCTTCCCTAGTTTAAAGCTATTGCCCCTTGTCCTATTGACATGTATGCATAGACTGTACAGGTATAGTATAATTTTTCCAAACAGTTCCAGTAAGACTGATATATATATATATAATGTTGTCCTGTTTATAGCAAAGAGCAAGAGAAAAATCTGTAGAATTATATGCATAGATACACTTGTCTTTTGTATTGAATGATAAAGTTCAGTAACTTACAGTGATATGTGTATTGTGCAGCACAGGAGTTGGCACAGAGGTAAGTACTCTATTAAGTCAAATATAATGAAACGCCTAAAGCAGTTAACTAATGCAGTGTCATTTTGGCAAATGTGTTATTAAAAGGAAATAAGAACAAATGCTTGGTGTGGGTGTTTTTTTAGAGGTGGGAACATGGTCAGCTTTATTTACAGTACAATTACCAGTATGGCATACCATTGTAATGTAATACTTTATAGACTTTGTAAATAAAATAGTTACAGGAAGACTTAAGATAGAAAAAAGTCAAGCACCCAAAAGTTAGGAAATGCAGGAATTAAGACTTGCATATTAAGAATAAGAAACAAGTTTCAGACTCATTTGTTGTAGCACTATGGTGTGGCCTCTACCTTTAGTGCTGCCATTAATCTCTGGTGTCTCTGCCTTACTCAGTGTGGTACTGGGAAAACCTCACAGAGTGAGCAGTCTTAAATATTTTATCTCACTCTGATTTTACACAGTGTGGCCCCAGCTAGGTCTACTGGACAACAGTTGTATGAAAGGCTCAGAAATCTTTTTGCCTTTACGCATCCTCTGTGAAATGAATGGATGGCATTATCTCCACATTACAGATGGAAGGGAGGAACATAAGGAGAATTATCTGCTGTACACAGGTACCCAATACATCTTTATTTTTCAGACAAATAAGAACACTCTCACAGCCACAGAGATACTTTTATCTATGACTGTATTCATATACTTCAATTGCAAGTCAACTTTCCAGTACCCTGGCTCCTTCATACCAAATACTTTGAGAACTACATCAGATAAGACAGTTGTTCTGTGAAATGCATCTTCTTGTACAGTGTGATGCTGAATTATCCTACCTACTGGTCGAGATGACTTCTCATTTTTCTCCTTGAGCTTGACAGCCTCAGTTTTGTGAAAACTATGCCACCTAATCTTTCAAAGGATTTTGTTGCAAGCTGATTAACTCAGTATAGCAGTCATTTTTTTCCTGGAAGACAAGTCACTATTGAAGAGTTACATCTGTTTACAAACTAGCTAATATGTCCCCAGATAGATATTACATGAAGTAAGAAAGGTTATCGTGTCCAGTGTTGCTCTGTAAAATGCAAATATGGGCAGCTCTAGAGGGAGGTATATTGGAGGATATAGCTGCATGCTCTAGAATAGAAACTAGGGGAGACAAAAAGAATTTTCAAATATATCCATCATCTACTAGCCATAAGTGATACCTGAAAAAAATTGGAAATTCCTAAGGGAGAGTAATGTACCTGAATATATTGGTTAGGGAGCTTGGAAAGTAATAGTGGAAAGAGGCAAAAGAAAAATCCTGAATTACCTTTAAAAGAGAGTAAACTGACTAATCTGAAGCTTTGAGTTGACACTAAAGAACTGCAAGTGAGCTACTGAATCTAACATGAGCTTGGTGTCTCATCTTGTAAAAATAATGAAAACAGAATTGTGAAGACACTGCAAATTCTGTAACTGGCACATTTCTATCTCCTTCAGAAGAGTGTATTTTGTGTAACACAATATTCTGGTTTTGGAGAGCTCACAGAGACACCAAACCTCTTTATTTTGTTTTCTGAACTCTAATTTCATGGTGAAAGAATAAGACCAATTCTTCTATGAGTCTTTCTCATTTGGGATTTCTCACATGTTCCCTTGTGTGAATGGTGCCAAACTGGAGGTGTTTCTGGTGAAAGGAGCTGTAAAGTTTTGATGAGTAGCTTTTGTGTATGCTTGCCTGGCTTTCTCTTTATGAAGATTTTTATCGCTAAGATTCCTTCTAACACAAGCTTTCTTTCTGTCACTGTGACAAATGTAATCTAATAGTTCTTGGTTTCTGTTTTTTATATAACTATCATCCTCTACTTAATTGAGGGAGGAGCTTCTCTTGAAAAGATAGTACTTTTTCAAAAGAGGCGTTTTCTTATCATCATTCAGTTAATTGACTTTTCTTGTATTGCTTGCAGTTCAGCTGATTGCAGTATTTTGCAATTACAAAATGCTTTATGAGGCTTCTTCCATACAGCATATTGAAAAATGTTTTATCATTTATATAAAAACATATGATGAAATTAAAAACAGGTGCACAGGTTATGTGAAGCAATTACATACTATCTTTGAAATGGAGCACCTAAACATGGTAAAATGAATGAGCTTGACAGTTTGTGGTAGACTGAGTTGGAAGGACTTCATAGTGGTTTGGAGTGAAGTTTAAAGTTCAAGACAAGCTGAAGCTTAATTATGGAAATAATGAAATTACATATAAAGCTAAGATTTCTGATCTTAGCAACTGTAATCAAAAGGTTTTCTTACAGTATGCAATGTGTGAACCTTACATCTAAAGCCATTTCAAAGGAGACTGAGTTAAAGTATACTGCTATGCAGCTGTACAAAAGGCCTGTGTGCACTCGGCATATGCTAGCATGAGTCTCTAGCTTCTAGGAAATAGCTTAACTATTGCCCAAAAATATCAGGGCAAATCAAGTGTAGAGTACAGTTGATAGTGCTAGCAAATGGATTTGCTCGTGATGCTTACTGTTGTTCTGGTGTCCTGCCCCTGTAGCAAGAAGAGCTAATATGGTCAATAAACCATCTAATGGCATAGAAATGCAGTAGGAAGAAAAACAAACAAAAAACTAACCAAAAACACAAACAAAACACCATAAAAAGCCAACAAACCACAAAAAGTAACCCTGCAGATTTTATCACTAAAGTACAAACTTTGAAAGAGTCTGAGTTTTGGCTTGCTTGTGTCATAAATGTGGCTTCTCAACTTGCCGCTCCCCCCTCCCGCCCATGCCCCTTCACTACTACTTCGCTTTTAAGAATAAAAACCTAGGGGATTATTTTCCCATCGGGACAACGTGATAAGATACTGCCACCTACAGGTGATGCATCTCCTCCTGAACTTGTACTGTGCACAAAAACATAGTAATTGTTGCTGTGTATAACCCCAGTATTTGAGACTTTCTTGTGAACCTTCAGAAAGTATACTTGTTAAAGAGAGTCCATGGGGAATGCATGTAGCTGCAGGGGATGTAGCAAAATTCCTATTCTCTTCGTAGGGTATCTGCGTGCAGGTATTTTGGAAGGTACTTAGAATTTAATCTCATATCTGAAAATATTTATGTGTGTGAAAATTTTTCTGCCCTGAAAAGTCCTTCTGAAGTCCAGAGGGCTGGTCATGAGCAGAAAACCTAATTGTGTATTGTGTCTATTCACTCAGGTTGTTATGGACTTCTCCAATCTGTTAATTGACACATACACCCCCATTATTAGGATCATATGACAAGAAAGCAGAATTCTGATGGATTATTTGACTATTAAGCTTTGAATTTGGCCAGCGTGTTTTAGTAATAACCATCATATTGAATGCTTCTGTGATTTTATCAATTCACTGGATGAACAAAAAATCAGGATGCTAGAAGAAAAGTAGTGCTTAAGTTAGCATTAGCCTAAGGATGTTTAAAACAATACTAATATTACCATTTCTATGGCTTTTCAAATGTCCTCAGTTTTATGGCACTTGTTCACTCAAAGGATTCAAGGGAAGATTTGAAGCCATTAACTCTATATTGGGCTTTGTTTCAGGCTTAATTGATTGTTAAGGGATATTACAGAATAGTCATGCTCTATGAAGTAATGGCCTAGAAATAATCCCCTCTGAAGAATTGTACTGTTTAATGTACACTGCTGAAGCAGGAAATAGTGACCTTTTAAACAGATTAAAAGCCTGAAAAATAAGTTTATCTTGGATTGATTTATTTTGGAAGCAGGATCAATTGTCAGCACAAACTGGTTTTGGACTTGGCGTCTCAAGTGCAGAACAGCTTCTTGATTAGCTATTGTTAATATTCTTACAATAAATTGGGAGATCTGTACACTATCTGAGTATTGAAGGGGTTGAGCTATTGAGGGCATTAGTGTTCCAGCTCAAGTATTTACATTCTTACCATCCAGTAGGACCTTAGGTCTGATTTTAGCAAAATGCTTTTCTGAGTTCTTATGTATGGAAAGTATTTTCCACTGCATATGTAAAGCTACTGGACTAGTATGCAGAACATTGTAAACATATGGCAATTAATGTTTTATTGAAGTATACCATCATGACTTCCACAAACACCGCATTTTACAGAAATGCCATTGTCAAATAATAATTAAAAAATCAACTGTCTCTAGCTCTGATTTTCCCATATATTTATCTGTAATGCTATGCTACCTTATGCCTTTAAATACAGCATTTTGGAGAAATATAGCTGATATGTGCAGCAGGTAAAATAATTTTAAGATGAAAGGAATCATTGTCTGTCTTTACATGTTAGACACTTCTAGAATTTTGTTACCTTGTAATCTATTTTGAAATTAACTTCCTTGATTTTAGTGGTATCAAAAACCTGTTTCTACCCTTAAGTGCTCGTAAGATGTTATTTTGAAACTCACTACTTAAAGGGAGCTTCCTCCTGATAAAGGGTGTTTTAGAGAAATGGCATCGTTGAGAAGAATTGAGGGGACATTTTTCTTTTCAATTATTTAAATAATAAGTTGTATGTTTTTTAGGAGATGCTCAGGGACCATGAATATGCTGGAGAAAGCAGCAACAAAATTAGAAATCTAATCAGGGAACTGATAATCTTGTCTATCCAGTCTTCCCTACGTTTCTTCATTCCTTTTTCTCTCCTAACTACACTTGTAGCTGTGGAAGCTTTTTCCTCCTCTTTTATAATGCTCATCTTTTTCTTCCCATTTTCCACTATACTTATCCATCTCTTTTCTCTCTCTCATCCTTTCTTTATCCCTCTCTCTGTTTTTCTTCATTGTAATGATCAGACCTTCCCTGCCTTTTCCTGCACTTCTCAGAAAAGTTAACTTGATATCAAGAGTTTTCTTGACCAGACAACTTGACCGGAAATACTATTTTGCCTTATTAGATTCTTATATTGTTTCAACACCAATTACTTGAATTGTGGACACAAGGCTGTGGAAAGAACCTTATATATTCAGCCAATGACATTCATCTTCTGGAATTTTTATGCTTTTTCAGATCTTTTAAATGAACTAAATAATTTGCTGAGATTCTATTCTATGTTCCTCCTCAGAGTTTGAAATCGGCAAAATACTGAGCTCTTGGATTTTTCTGAAGCATGCTTATCCCCAGGCAGCAAGAGGCAAATGGCTAACAAGGTTCACCAAGTCACCCCAAGGCAAGGGGAGACATGGAAGGTCCTGTAGTGGTGCAGGAGAGAGGAGCATAGCTGTGTATGGTGGAAGGAGAGACCAGGAGAAGAAAGATTACCTCATATGTTGGCAAGTAGGGAGAGACAGTCTGGAAAGGTGGAGAAGGAAGCTGAAGAAATGAGGGCTTGGGAAAGGGTACAAGGACAGGGTAGGCATGTCCAAGGGAGAAGGAGATAACTCCTGGGAGGAGGTCCGAGTAAAATGGATTACCAAGTGCCGATTCAGCATGTTATACATGCTCTTAACTTCAAACATATGAAGTCAATGCACTTAGAGTAAGTGCATTCTAAGTACCTTATTGAATCAGAGGCATAGTGTGCAACTCCATGTTTAATTTAGGCCTTACATACATTTAACTCTTCACTGAGACTTCTGTGAACTTTTAAAAGTTTGCAGAATCATGCTTGCTTGTGGCTGAAAGTTCAACTGAAGTAACTTCACTGCAACACATATGTACAGCATACTTGTTTGTAGAATTGTGCATTTATCTTTTGGCTTTTTGACTTAACTTAGTCACTCATTTGTTACACTTTGTGCAGAATACCTGCTGTGTTTTGCTTTATGTGCTGATAATATATGGTCTGATCCGAAGCCTACCGAAGCTAGTGGAAAGGCTCATTACTTCCATAGCTTTTAGATCAGACCTGTGGTATATGCAGAGGCACAGATGAAAAAGGATAGCTTTCGATTATCTGCAGCAAGACAGGCACATTATGCAGCTTTAATACTGAAATGTCACAAAACTTCAAGAACCTACTTTCCCCGCCCCCCCCCCTTTTTTTTTTTGTAAATTAGAGCTATTTTTATTGCACCTATAGGCTTGTAAAAAAGTAATTATTCTTTCCAGTCTTAAAGGAAAAAGTTAGCACTCTCTGAAGTTACCAAGATCACTATGACAGTTATTCTTTCTGTTATTTACATTTATAAAAGTCTACAACCTTTTGTTGCTTCCTCTACTGTTGCCTCCAGGGTCATTTTCAGGATTTTATTCTGATTCAGCCTACAGATGTGTTACTGAAATGCATATGAAATGGGCTTGCTCTGACAATAATGTCATGCCAGGGTGGCAGAATTGAATCTGGTTGTTTGCTCCCCAGATTTAGGACACTTCCTAAATGACATTTCCAGAGCTTACTCTCAAATGTGACAGGAGGCTTTCAAAGACAGAATTTGAGCTAAATAGCCAGATACAGAAACTTCCCTTACTTGCACAATCCTACCCTTTGTTGGTGGGATGAACAGCAGTGGACACAGAGATAGGAGCTGGGAATTGTCAGTACGCTTCAGGGAATTCAGTAAGGCCGACAAACTGTGATGCTTGCAACTGCACTTCCACATCAGTATGCATCATGCCCTTCAGTATGCAGCTGCAGAAATCAGTAGATTGAGTTCCAGAGATGCTGAGCATGGTACATTTTTCCAATTTCATCATGGAAGAAAAAATATCTTGCAAAACAAGCACTCAAGATTTGGAGCAGGACTATGGAAGAGGTAAACTCAAAGATGCAGCAGGAAAATATACTGAGCTCTACTGGACCCTTCTAAAGCCACTGAGACGAGTAAACCTGTCATAGCTTGACACCAAACCTGAATTATACTTAATATTTTTAACAGGGAAGACAAGATTTTCTCATGGTTTTTGACCTGGGACACCCAAACCCAGTGGGAAGTATGAAGGCTGAAAAACAGCAGAAAGCTTGGGGTTTTTATGTGATTTAGTGAAAAAATAAAAACTCGCACTGGCCTTTGGGATGAGCACAAAGTTTTCAGGACAGTTTATAAGGGTTATCTGAAATCTGTGGTCTGAGGTTAATAGAGAAACTTTGCTGTGATTAAAGGGTGATTTGGGAAGAAAATGGCTTTTGAGTCATCCTGCGTGCTCGTTGACCCCATATAAGCTTTCAGTTACTTGGGTGTGTATAGGCCTCAAAAATTGGTACTATTTCCTTTCAGCCTATTCTTTTCTACAGCTGCAGCAATTGTAAAGCAGTTTCTAAGAGCCCAGTATTACTCATTTTTCTTACTTGGTGATAATTACTAGAGTTGTTAAGAATTAGCATGACCTGTATGCTCTGCTGCGATTTTTATCAGTGAGATGAGGAATGGACACTGCATCAGGAGCTCCAGTGGTGACTTCCCAGTTCAAGCATCAGCTGCCTCTTTTATCCCCCACCCAATTAGAGCTACTTCAGTAGTTTCAGTTTATATACTAGCAGTCTCTCATGTCTGTATGCTAAGGTCTGTAGGTGACTGATGCAGGAGTTCGGAGGCATTTCAGCCATTCTTAGTTATTTTGCTTATTTACAGTTCTTGCAGAATATTTTTCTAAGCATACCAGACAAATGCAAGTATTTCAGTGTCTTGAGTGCTGCACTTGAAGGACTGAGTTCATGCTTGATCCCTGACACCACTCAGAATGTGTAGGTATTTGTTTTCTGCTTCTTTGAGGTATGGTATGGTTTCTCTTTATCATATCGAGGAAATGTATCTCTGGAATTGATTACTGACACTTTTTCTTTCATTCCTGGTTTCTCTGTTTTTCTCTTCTGATGTAAACATTACAGTATATCTTGTCAAAATAGCAATTGACTTTGAGACAGACTGAGTTGTCACAAAATTTTCCATCCTAGAGTGTTGGTGGCTGGTATGTGCTGACTGTTCAGTATCACCAAGTAACAAAGCTAACCTTTATTGTAGAGTTGGGATACCTGTATTTGTAAACCATCTACAGCAGGTAGCCCTGATAAACTTTCCTTAATAGGATTTCACCATGTTTCTTTGAACATCTGAAATAAATTGCTTTAAAAAAGCTGGCATATCACATTAAATGGGGTTATGTGCCATTATCCTCTGTCATGCGAAGTAATTCACAATCTCACAAAATGCAAGATGGGAAGCCACCCCCAGGCATTTTTTTTTTTTTTCTTTTCTTCCTTCCTAGCCTTGGAAATACTGGTAATAGCAAAAACAGAATCCATAGCCATGTACACAGTAGTCTGATTTTTTTTTGTTTTTCTTTTAATGCCTGATACTGCCATCTTTATTAATATCAAAAAAAATATTCTAACTTGGAAAAAGTTTAGTGAAATTTTTTTGAGCTTTTTTTTATGAGGATACCTTAACATTTCTTGGCTTATAACAGATTTTGTATGCGTGGTATAAAATACATTTTTGCATAAGAAGTTTAACTGAATCCTTTAGTAAATATTCAAGACTGAATAGCTGAATTAATATCATTGATAAGACTATTTTATGGGCACACAAAATTAACATAATAACTCTCAATTTATTATGGACTGTTAGGTATTCTTTTATAACTGTCTTACTGAATTGTCAATACTGTGTTCAAAAGCAGAATAAATGTAAAAGTTTTATATCTTAAAACACTTAAAGTAGATAAAAAAGCAGGCATCTGAATCTCTCTGTGTTCTGGACCTCTGAAACCACACCACATACTCCAGAACAAAGGGTAGGCAGTCATTTTATTTTCTTTTCTGTCATCCCTAAAACCAGTAGGTTTTGGACCTAGTGTTTTGACACCTGGTTTTAAAGGAAGAGCAGTCAGTTTTTAATTTTTATTCCAAGGAGGGTAAGACGTTGCTAGCTTTGGCTGTTATCTTGTAATATTTTAAAAGTAACTTATTTGTAAATAAAATAGCTGATATAAGAGGGTTTTTTTTCTTAAGGATAATCCTAGAGTGCACTTCAGCATACAGCATGACTGTATCTTATGTTACTGGTCTCTCAGAAAAAGGTTCGGTAAAAATTGTTACTGTTTTTATATAAAGATAATTCAGTCTAGAAGTACACAGTCTAAAAGAGTTTGTCACTAGTGCCAGCTGCTCATGCTAGAGGTACTGTCACTTTTCCTCTCCCTCCACAGAGTTCTGTGGAGGCCAGAGAGGCATGGTAGCCTTTCAGAAGAGCTTAGCACTGCTGGCAGTACCAGTGCTATCATTCCCATAGCCTGGGTCCCACACACCAGTCTGCAGAATTGCAGCTTGCAAACAGCAAAATTAATATATTTCCTTTCCAGCTGCCTGAAACTGTTTTCCCTAAATGATTCTGCAAGTACTTAATATGCTTCAAGAAATCTGATTCGGCTTGTGAAGTACTCACAAGTCATAAGATAGAGTATACTGTAGTGAACAATCTAACTAGAGCTATGTGGGCATTTTTGAAAATGTCAATAGTTCAAAGCATTGCTAAAATGGTCTCTGGCTAACCCAAGCATTAACTGTTTATGTTTTGTAAAACATGGGGTTTCTGCTCATGTAGTTGCTATTAAGTATGAATTATCGTAGGAAGAGGCTGGGGGGGTTGGACTCGAAGATCTCCAAGGTCCCTTCCAACCCCTGACACCCTGTGATCCTGTGAAGAGGCAGGAGACACTGGTAGGTGAAAGTAAGGGTGCATGCAAATGTATACTCTGTCAAACACAAATGTCGTCTCATCTCAGTATTATCTATATGGCTATTTTCAGACATTTCTCAATATACACAGTATATGTCTCTTAAATGTGAAGAATATATGCAGCCAATATAGTTTTAAAACTATATGCACTCGTGTGTATGAATAGATACAGAAGTGCTAAGGAAGCTGTTTTCAGTATTTCCATAGCAGCTTAGTTTTGATACTGAAAACACTGATGTCCCTAATGTCTCTTGGCCTGAATAGTTCTAAAGCCAGTTAATCCATTAGATCCAGTAAGAGTGCTCAAAATCTTAAAAACATAAGAAAAGTATGCATCCCTAATTAGCAGGTTTAGAATGGTAACTTCATTACTTTTGCACCTGATTGACCCATTTTGGAATATTAACAAGGTGCTTGTAGCTTTGGTGAAAACAGAACCATGAAGTGTGATTTCAAATAAATCTTTCAAATGAGGATAAACCACTCTGAATACATGCGTCTTAATTAGGATATAATTGTTTTAATCAGTGTTTGACATACACCATCATTAACTCTACAGATAATTTCTACCTTGTATAATAGGATAATAATCCCACAGCTATTCAGAAGTATGTGGAAACCACATGGTATCCAAAGGACAGTGTCAGTTTTCTTTTTTACTCAAAGCCTTATTAGGGAGAGAGAATATTCGGATAGTTACCTGTTTAAGAAGATGCTTTGATTTTATGTGTACGAGTTTAAGCGGGTGTATCAGAGTACTTCAGCAGTGTTCATATTCACAAAAACAGACTGTCCTTCAGACATCTGAGGCCCATTTCAGAAGCATTTTGCTTTACTGTTTCACCAGCAGAAATTACTGAAGGACACAAATCTATCTACTTTCCCTTGTACACAGAAAAAGCCTCCCAGGCAGAGGTTTCAGTTCAGCACATTCATTACCTTTTAATTGCTTCTAAATTGCATTGTGACCTGCTGCATCAATAGCTGAATCTAACAGAAACTAGCACAATCTGAGCATATGTGGTGTTAAAAGCTTAACTGGCAGTTGTTTTGCTACTGGCCTGCATAAAGGACGCTGCATGAAGGACAATGTAATTTTGGGATGTTTTTCAATAATGTATCATTAATGTTGTTTGGAAGTGGCTTTAACTATCATCTTGTTTATGTGCCAGAAACATTTCTTTTGGGCAATAAGCACCACAGAACTTTTTATATCTCTATCAGATAATTAATATATATATATTTTAAGTTTTACTTCTCGCTGACTAAGTGTAAAAGTTTCAATGTCAGCTGTGGCATGGAAGAGCTTCCATGGAAAATGTAGTTGCATGCAAAGTCACAACTGAATAAAGCATTTTATTTAAGATTCTAAGCCATAGTATAAAAATCACCCTTGGAGAAAAGATAAGCTTGAATATGTTTTAGGCTGAGCCACAGCAGGCACAATGCCATAAAAGGTAAGCTATCATACCAACCACTGTGGAAGCTAAGGTATAAAAATTATTGCTCCCCTGGAATACTTATTCAAAGCTATTTTGCAGTTACTTATAGAATGTAACCACACCATCCTACCTACTATTAATTTTAGCCAGCTGGTACGTGTTTGTTGTTCCTTTTAGTCCTCCCGACCATCAGAAAAATGTACAATTACTGTAAGCTGTGTGGTGTTCAGTCTGTATTGCAAGTGCACATTTCCTTCACCCTCTGCATGTAGTAATGCACGTGTATAGGGTGAGTGCAGCTGTTGCTCCTTTATAATTTTTTTTGGAGGATGCTGTTTGTATCTCCCCCACCACCACCTTTTTTTTTTTTTTTTCCTGGAAGAAAGTTGAGTTGACAGTGAAGACCAGCTCTATTTTTACATGACAGCTTCCTTTGAAATTGTCCTACTTTAGAGATTGTATCTGTTACAATACCTTGACAACAATGACCTTTGTCCACTACAAAGACTGCTGCGCCTACATTTTCTAAGATGTTTTCCACTTTAGAGTCACACATCATCTGGACTGTTCCACAGGCTGCACCAGTCTCTGCAGTACGGGACACTGGAGAGGCACACTAAAGAAGGTGGTTTGATGCTATTCCTAGATGGCTTGTCTACTGGCGAATAGAAACTAATCTATACAAACATTTAGATCATTCTTGTGTGCTGTTTTCAAGCCATGAAAAGCCAGAATAGGCTTTTCCCAAGCATGCTGGGAATAGTAGAAGTCCTTGATGTCCTTGAACTGCAAGAGCATCACCTAACACCTCCTAGGTTACAGGCTGTATTTCCTCTACTTTGGTACGAGACACTCTCCTGGAGGCAACAGTGCTGGAAGTGGCACATGGAGTAAACTGGCAATGCTGAAAATGAATAGTAGCAAAAGGTTTCCGTGCAGTGATTCTTGGTGGATGGAACTGCCAGAGACTGTAGAGAGGCACACTGTTGTGTGTTTACCATGGGACAGATGGATACCTCATCCAGATAGAGGTCAAGTCCTGAGGTCATACTCCAGTTTAGCAGCACTGCCTTTCAGGCTGTATTCTTAATTTCATGTACTCATTTGAATGTAGATGCCTGTTAGGGTACTGAGAGGTAATCATGAAGGGTATTGCAGCTGCAAATTATTTTTCTTCTTTTGGACTACATCTACCTCAGCTACTACTGAACCCCAAATATCTGCAAAGTGTTCAAGGAAATGTTGGAGTCTGAAATTAAATATTTGTGTGGAAACCATATAGTCTCCTATTATTTCCTTTTGTGTAGTTAGAGGCATTAATGGAATTATTAAACTAATTAGATTTCCATTACATATAAAGAAAAATGCTGACTGAAAATTGGTAACCACAGTTATGTAAGTAACCAGACTGACATGGTTATACTCTTCAGTTCTGACCTTAAAAGCATATCATCTATCATATATATGAAGCATTGCTTTAAAGCTACTTTCAAATTTATCATAAGGATGAATAAATAGATTATTCACAAGCACTAGCCTTGTTGAAGCAAAGTATTAGAAATATTAACTATGTCTATATTTATCAACTGCTGCTCTTTTAAAAGCACTTTGCTTTTTGTTGCATTAAAAAAGAAGCCCACGTTTCCGCTCTGTGCCCCAGAAAGCTCTTCTAGTACAAAAGATCTCTTAGACTAATGCATTTCAATAGAGTTCAATGGAGTAATTCAATGAAAGGTCTATCCCTATTTTTCTCTCCATACAGTAGCTTTCAAATGTTGACAGATGTGATCTACTGCATTGCTCCAAAACTGTCTGATTGAAATCAAAGATAAGTTTTTGCTCTCCTTGAGCTGAGCAAAAGTTGACTGACCTCACTAAATAAAAAGGTAAAAGCAGAAGCTTTTTTTTTTTTTTTAGAAAAATCAGTATCAATGCCTTAATTTCAAAAGCTGGATGAGTCACTCCAGGCTCAGACTTTCACAGGGATTAGTCATTGCACTGTGGGTCTCTGTTATTCTCAGTAAGCACCATGTGATGTTCGAAGGGAGGGATTCAGATGAGATAACTGTCATAGACTGGCTCTGCCTTCAGGAAGCCAAATGGATGCAAAGGAGCTTGGATTTGAAGACATACATTTCTGACTGCTCTTCATGAGCAGAAGGAATATCTGATTGTGTCTACTTCTTCATTTATACATGCTCTTTGACCTGTTCATTTTTCCAATGAGGCATGGGTCACTAGAGGCAAAGCTTACAAAGCAGAGTTTAGGCACAAGGGTTGTGCGTAAACACTGGATAGCTATTGGGTGTGATAAGCACAGCATAGTTTATAATTCGCAACTGTGATATCCAAGTACTTCAGGGAAAAAAGTGTTTAGACCTTCTCACTCCAAATATTTGTCATATGCAAAAAAACCCATTTAATTTAAGCTTCCAAGTGTTATTTCTGCTAGAGATCTATACTATCTTCCATATTATGAAAATGGGTTTCAGTCACCAGAGGCTCTCTGGTTTAGAATTATAGAATGGTTTGGGTTGGAAGGGCCATTAAGATCATCTAGTTATAACCCCCCTGCCATGGGCAGGAGCACCTTCCACTTGGCCAGGTTGCTCAACGCCCCATCTAACCCGGCCTTGAACACTTCCAAGGCAGAGGTGTTCACAACCTTGCTGGGCATCCTGTTCCAGTGCCTCATTACTCTCAGTGGAGTACTCTTTCCTTGTATCTAATGTAAATTTACCCTCTTTCAGTTTAAAGCCATTACCCCTTGTCCTATCACTACAAGCCCTTGCAAAAAGTCCCTCTACAGCTTTCCTGTAGGCCCCCTTTAGGTACTGGAAGGCCACTATATAGTCTCCCCAGAGCCTTCTGTCTTCTCCAGGCTGAACAACCCCAACTCTCTCAGCCTGGCCTCCCAACACAGGGGTTCCAGCCTTCTGATCATCTTTCTGGCCCTCCTTTGGACTTGCTCCAACAAGTCTCTGTTTTATGTTGGAGGGCCCACAGTTGAGACCTCTTTCATGACTGTCACTATTTACTTGCTCTTTTTTCCAAGTCTGCATTGGTCCTAACCCCTCTAGTTTTGGAACTTAGGTCTAATGCATCATAACCTATATTTCCTTTTTCCCTAGCAATATCGTAAGCATCTGGGAGGCTAATAACACCACAATATAGTTGGATATAGCTTGTGTAGGTCCAGCAGCTTCAGCTTTGTCTGCCCTCCTGTACAGCATGCATCCTAATGCATCATAATACACATGTGCTAGTTGGTTTCATAACTTATTCACTTACTGTCTATACCAATCATTTTTCTTCCTGTGCTCCAGGCTGTATTCCCTGATTTCACATATCTTGCTGTGTAACCTTGGAAAGGGTATGAATATAGCAAATTTTGAAATTAGATTTGAAATTAGCTTTCTTTGTGGGCTTACGATAGTCTTATAAGAGAATCACCTTTAGGCCTTTACTAAAATAGTTTGGCTTCTAAAGTACTGGGTAATAAATTTTATATTCTAATATTATTTCTTTACAATTGCAGCAAAGTTGTTTGTAAATATAAGAACAATTTGCTTGTGACCTCTCTAGAGCTAAAAGGATAAAGAACAGCTTGGCTGACACACCAGTACCGTTTGGTTATCTTATCTATTAAAAATCCCAGTGTTCCACTTCAATACATATTTCCAGGAAAGTAAGAAGTAGTTGAAGAATTAGAAATGACCCCCTAGGCTGTGAGAAAGTGCATCTGAGGGAGAGTCCTGGACACTAGTATCTATTCTCTAGTCCCTTCTGTTGATTTTCAGATGATTATGCTTAGTCTGAGAGCTGTCTAGATTTTTTTCCTATGAACAATTGACATCCAACATGTTATCAGCTAAAACAAGTGAGATTATCTATTGTTTGAGGATGTGCTTTCTTCTCTTTACACAGTATTGTGAGAGCCTAAATAGCTAGTATATAATGCATGCTTATGCTTAAGTAGCTACAGGTAGGTGAGGTGAAACCCATTCCTGGAAACAAATTTTGTCTCTGACAAGGAACTTCTAAATGCACTTGAGAAAAGTATTTATGGAATAAGAATAGGCTAACAGTTTTGGGTTTGGGGTTTTTTTTTTTCCCTTCAATATGAAGCTCTTTACTGAAGAAGCTAAGAAAAATCCTGCCTGGGAGATTAGTGAAAACAAATCCTTGCAACAAGTAGTGAAATAATTAGTGAAAATTAATCTCCAAGTAGAATATATGGAGATTCATTGCTTGCATGCTTAGTGAGATTGGACAGAATGTTTACTGTCTTCAGTGGATTTGTGAAGAATGAAGATTTTTTTAACTGGATGGAGCTGGAGCTTCAAATCCTTATCACCCAACCATAATGTGCTTCTTTTGCCTAAGTTAGTGTCTCAAAAAAAAAAAAAATCAAAGAACAGTCCTGTGTGTACAGCGAAATGAAGGACAGAGATTATATTAGCTGGTCCTCATACTGTTTTATTAATATTGTAGCTATTAAATTTTTACACATAAAAGATAGTGCTTTATATTTTAGGCAGTTAAACTTTTTAATTTTAGAATTGGTAGGAATTTTACTGCATAATAAAATTCTGTCTAGCTCCATATCTACTGAGAGTTAGGATCCAAATAGAAAAAGGTCATCAAAACTTAAGTAATTCAAGCTTATCATCTTGTGCTTATAACCCTATAACATCTCAGAAAAGAAACTCATTACTGATGGCACCTAAGGCTTAAGATAAAGTATGTTTCTATGTAGTTAATTGTACCCTGTGGTGCTGCATCATTTCTGCTGTGGCAAGCTCAATTTAGTTTTGTGAAAGTATTACCCAGTAAGATCTGCAGATGGGTCTAATAGACACCCATTAATTAGGTGACCACAGGAAATGGAAGCTGTCCGGTTGTGAAATAGGACTTTGTAATGAATAATGTTTAGATGTGTCAGTATTAATGGCATCACAAGATTTGTTGTTATATACCAAGGAAAGTAAATCAAATAACTGTTTAAACAGGTTCAGCTGATCTTGTGTTTTGCATTGCAGATAGGCTAAAAATGGTTAGTTCAGGATCAGATCCTAATCTTTTTCAAGATATTGTAACATTAAGCTCACAGGAAATTTGAGACTGAACCTTATTTATGTCTAGTCATGTACCAGTAGTAGAATGAAGAATAAAACCAGTGTTTGAAAATAGCAAAGACTCATCAGCCTGTATCTTTCTTATTGCAACAATAAACTTGAGGCAGTTGTCTGGGTGAGCTCTGCCTGTATGCTCTAATGAAGAGGCAGGAAGTACAGCATTTTGTAGGAGCATCTAAGCTTCTAGTCTGACTGCACTTATTTATCACAGGAACTGTTGCATTTAAGAAGCATTTTAGCAACAAATCCATATTTTTACCGTTCTTCCTGCAAAGTGGCTTGAAATCAAATGCAGTGTATCACACACTAGAGCTGTGTTAAAGCAGTGCTGTGACTTCTGAAGTATATGGCCTCCTAGGAGATGCCAAAAGATCTTTTTATTGAGGTCCCCTAAAACCATAGTGTGCCAATAGATTACACCATTCTTGTATCGCATGGCGTTCTTACAAAGTGCCAATAATGTGATTTGCTTTTCTAGACATATGTCTTTTCTCCTAGTTACTTCTTGCCTTTGAGTTCTCATTTTCATCTGGGCAGAGATTGGTCAGGACTTACAGTCTAATAGTATAAAAAACTGTTATATCTGTTTTGTTAGTTGTATTTTTCTTGAGTTATGTTTTGCTTTGACACTGTGGAAATAGAGTGGAAAGTAGTTCAAACCTAAAAGTCTGATGCCCCCTAGGACAGTGTTTCTGCAGTACCTATTGACATTCTGTGATTAAAGTTTCTGTGGGAAAACAAGGACTACATTGAGCTAAGAATTTCATTGTTGTTTGGTTTGGTTTTCACTATTTTATTAATTTACTTTATTTTTTCTTTATTTTTTAAGCATAAATAGAATTAGCAAAATTGGAATAAAATAAACGTCTGTAATAAGCATACAAATTGTTCTTTGAAATAACCAATATGCTGCAACTCTGTCTTTTATAGAGCAAAAAACTGATGAACTGGAAGCATTTAATATTGCAGATGACATCTTTAGACTTTATCTTTCTCAGAGTTTTCAAGTGTTCTGTGGAACTGTAAATATGTTATCACTTGTTCACTTGTTTTGCTCAAAATGTTACGTAACAAAAGTTATTATCAAGAAAATGGTTGCAAATGTAGCAAATGCTCTTTGATACTACATCTAGTCTTCTATATGTTAAATTGGTTTGTTTGGGTTTGTTTTTTTTTTTTTTACACTCAGACTAATGAGTGAAGTATCAAGATATTTGGAAAAAAAAAGTAAACTGGAGGGAATTTGCAGAACTATACTTTTGCTCAGTGGATCATTTCTATGGAAAGTCCACACTAGAGCAGAAGATTCTTCTTTTGTGCATGGCAGCATTTGAAGAGAAGTAACACTATGTGAAAGCAAATTCTAAGATTTATAGATTTAAAATAAAAAATGAAGGTCTACTTTGCTGCAAGCAAAAGCTTGTAGTTCAGTTAAAAGCCACAATTCTAATTCATTTAGCATGCACAGGCAGAAAAACACTACTTTGACCAGAATCAGATATGGTCTTTGACCAAAGCAACACCTATAGCTCATATATCATTTTATGGAACTGGGTGATTTATGGTCCATGTTGTATTATTTTCCAGGTTGACTAAGTAATGAGACAAGAACATGAAATAATGAAGAAACTAAACTGTCAGGGTTTCTATAGCTACAATGCTTATGGCTTGTTTAATGGAATTGTGATGATGTTTATATATTCTTAATTGGAGGAAACTGTAAGCTGGAAAGATAATGTACCACTTCAACTGTCTGACTGATTTCTATGTTCAGTCCATGTGTACAAAATTTTAGATTAGTTTATTGATTATATAGTTGAAGTACCCACCATGAGGGACACTAATTTTTTCTCAAGGAAAAATTTAAAAGAAACTACAAAAACTCTAATGAAAATCCTACACAGTTATGCACTTAATAAGGCAGCACATTAATTTTTTAGGTGTGCTTAGTTTAATGAATCTGCTGCTGCACATTTAATCTTTACCATCTTTTACTATGCTCAGTATTAATTCTTCTCTAATTCTGCATTTAAACAAATGTATCCACACTTGCAGACTACATAGATAATGTAATTAAATATGAGTTCTCTAATGAAGCAAAAAGTAGGCAAACTCTTGTGGATCAGAAAAAAAATAATGTTTTATAACCTGTTTGCAATAACTTTGTATTTTGATTTTATAGAAGAAACTTATTGTTTGTCATTAAGTATAAAAGCTGGAAAATATTTTCTTATGGTCTAAGAGGACAGAGATATAAAATGCAAGCATTGCCTAAGTAATCCCTAAAACAAATTATGAAGTACAGTAGATTGCAGAATATAATGAGGTCAAGCACTGGTTCACCTTTTCTTTTTTTTTTTCCCATCGTCTAATGACCACCAGTGTCTGAAGATGATGATGTCTCAGGAGTTAGGTGACATATGCCTGAAACCAAATCAATGTTTCAGTCAACCCATTGGGGTGTTCCCAAAGACTATTGCACAACCATCGGTTGTCCTTTTGGAGGCTGAAAGTGTTCTGCTTCCTTGAGAGCAGTCATCAGTTCTGTGTTCTACTTGTTATGATGTTTTATTTATGAAGCTTATAAATAGAATCTTTAATTTCAATGCATTGGGTTTTTTTACTTCTTTAATGTAGATACATGGATTGGAGCACAACAGACTTGTCATTATTTAAAAGCAGACACTTTATGGCAAGTCACAAACAAACTTAATGCACTTAAACCAGTTGCACAAGTTCTCCCTTTTAGAGGAAAGGAGTCATCAAAATATATTTAAAATCAAGCTTACTGGAGTATAGGCATCTTTCTTTGAAATGGGAATACAAATGGATTTTTAGAGACAAATGAGATTCGTATTGATCACTCACTATCCTCGTGGCAGAACTGCAGAAATTCCTGTTGATTTCTGGAGGCTGTTTCAGCACAGTGCTTGCCGAACCCCTCATGTCTACTTGGGGACCTTTTCCACCATTTCTCTCTAATGCATAAAATCCAGTGGGAAATGCATGTGCTTAGGAAAAAGTCTAATGCTTTTTGCCATTTAAGTGATCAATGGAAGTGTAAATAAGAACGTGGTTGATTGTTCAAGATGTCTGTAAATGTCATAATGTTCTGTGATACTCAGCTAGAAGTACAAAATTTTCATTAAAAAGTCTGTAACAAGGAGTCTGATTAAGAAATCAACTTTTTTTTTTGTTTTATTTAGAGGAGTTATTACTTATTCAATAAAATTCATAATTTACACTAACGGGCTTGTGGTGCCTTCAGTAAACACGTATGACTAAAGGGTGGCTGTTTGTGATGGTGCCACAGGGGACAGAAGGTTTTTTTTAAAATTTCTGTGAGGAAAAAATAATCGGAGAGGGGAGGGTGTATTGAAACATTGTGCCAGCACACTTATTTGTGGTGACACCCTCTGTGCCAACCTGTTCAGGGTTTTTTGTTACACTTTATGAAATACATGAATAAGCATTAAAAATATATTAAGAAGCCAACAATTAGCTGTGTCAGTACTTACAGTTGCAGATGTTTTAACTGAGTTAAGTAAAATACATTAAATGGGTGAATAAAGGTGTTTGCTGTTGAAAAAGCAGATCAAATGAGTATTAATCCCCTATATTTAAAAGAAAAACATCTGGCTTTGTCAACATAACTTCATAGAATAAGTATTGTGCTCAGTGGAACTTCTGAATTCTGGAAACCTAGTCATGCACTTACCCTTCTCTCCATTTTACTTCAGTTGCCTTGCATATTGAAGTAGAGTTTATAGTTGATGAATTTGAATATATATATATTGACAAACTTGGAAAGAATTGTGCTTTTCAGATGAAGTGTGTACATCAGCAACTACAAGTGCCAAACATGCATGTTTTTACTTCTACTACTGGCTTTGTGAATGCTTCTGAAAGATTAAAATTTCAGATGGTGCCACAGATATTAAAATTGTCTCACTGCATTTCCATAGTAACATAAGACTACTAATTAACATACTGTTGAACCTGAATTTATTGAATGCAATATCTTATTTACTTTCTTTTTTATTTCATTCAGTTATTTTAGACCTTGTTGCTTAAGCAGTCTTCCTCTAACCCGAACAACAACTTCAGGTTCCTCTGTCCTCCTCTTTCTGGCTGATCTTGATTTTTAGCTTTTCACAGTATATTTTTCTTTCCAGTAATTTCTGGCTGATGTTGATTTCCTAATGGTGATTGATCACAGACTTCAGTGTCAAGTGACACTTCTGAAATTCTCAAATGTTGATTCCTCCCCATAAGCTTCAGCTTGGGTGTCCATATTTTCTCATGATTGTGCACACTTACTTGCTCTGCTCTGATTCTGCCTTTTGGCCCTTCAGTGTAGCCACTGATAATAGCCCATTAGTATCTCTGCTCGTATCATTCTTAACATAAATTACCATTACAAGCCATATAGAGGACAAAAAGGGCCCAGTCAGCATGGGTTTATGAAAGGCAGGTCCTGCCTGACAAACCTGATCTCCTTCTATAACAAGATGACCCAGCTATTGGATGAGGGAAAGGCTGTGGATATTGTCTACCTAGACTTTTGAAAACTATTTGACACTGTTTCCCATAGAATTCTTATGGAAAAAATGTCTGCTCATAGCCTGGATGAGCACATGATCTGCTGGATCAAGCACTGGCTGGACTAACAGACCCAGAGAGTGGTGGAAAATGGAGTTAAATCCAGCAGGTGGCCAGTCACAGGTGGTGTTCCTCAGGGCTTAGTGTTGGAACCATTTCTGTTTAACATCTTTATTGATGATCTTGATAAGGACATATCATCAGTATGTGTGTATCATCAGTAACTTCACAGATGATGCTGAGTTAGGTGGGAGTGTTGATCAGTGTGAGGATAGGGAGTCTCTACAGAGAGATTTGGATAGATTGGATCAATAGGCCAATATTAATGGTATGAGCTTCAACAAGGCCAAGTGCCGGGTCCTGCACTTGGGCCACAACCACCCCATGCAGTGCTACAGGCTTGGGGAGGTGTGTCTGGAAAGCTGTCTGGTAGAAAAGGACCTAGGGGTTCTAATTGACAAGCGGCTGAATATGAGTCAGCAGTGTGCCCAGGTGGCCAAGAAAGCCACTGGCGTCCTAGCTTTCTATATTGCTATATATATATTTCTTACATTTCTAATACAAATTAGAAATAATGTGAGCAGCAGAAGTAGAGGTGTGATTGTCCCCTTGTACTCAGCACTGGTGAGGCCACACCTTGAGTATTGTGTCCACTTCTGGGCACCTCAGTACAAGAGAGATAGAGATGCTGGAGTGAGTGCAGAGGAGGGCAACGAAGCTGGTGAAGGGCCTGGAGAATAAATCTTATGAAGAGTGATTGAAGTAGCTGGTACTGTTTAGTTTAAGGAAGAGGAGGCTAAGGGGAGACCTCATCACTCTCTACAACTACCTGAAAGGATATTGTAGAGATGTTGATGATGGTCTCTTCTCACAGGTAATTAGCAATTGAACAAGAGGGAGTAGATTCAAGCTGCAACAGGGTAGGTTTAGACTTGACATCAGGGAAAAAATTTTCACAGAGTAGTCAGACACTGGAATAGGCTGCCCAGCGAGGTGGTTGAGTCACTATCCCTGTATGTGTTTAAGGGTCATTTAGATGTGGTTTTGAGGGACATGGTTTAGGGGTGAACTTTGTAGACTAGGATTAATGGTTGGAATTGATGATCCCAAGGGTCTTTTCCAACCTGAATGATACGATGATACTACTACTATGACTTCTTCATAAATCTCTCTGATTAATTATGGCAAGATGTTGTATTGCAGTAGAGGCCAAAGATAACACTCAGACTGGGGTGGTGGGGTTTCGGAAGCCCTTAATTTCTGAGAGACTCCTCTCACAAGCATCTGAGATCACTGTCTTGAAATATTTCTCTTGCATTCATGCCTGCATTGCACAGCTACAGGTCTATGAAATAGAAAGAAAAAAAAATTAAACTTGCACACCAACAGGTTTGTCCATGTCTCATCACAGAGAACATGTTTCCATTAGTATCAAATAATATATTTTCTGGTGACTGCTTTCAAGTTCTTTTCATATATTCCTACATTCTTGGTATATTGGACACTGTATTGTCACTCACTGTAGCATGCTCCAGAATGAATTCTGTTTCACAACTGAGGGTTAGATTAACAGCTTGTTCTTAGCTTCAAGTTTCATTGAATTCATGTGCCAAAATAGTGGTCAGATAGGGTTATGCATGTAATGAGTAAAGCGCTTACTAAAACTACAGAAAAAATTGGACTACATTTGGCAAAAACCTAGAGATATAACACAGTTGGTCTCCTTGTATCATGTTGACTCATTAGTTTAAAGATAGTACCTTCTGTCTTATAGATTCCATGGGGTATCCACAAATAGTACTGTGCACAGAACCTGAATGACCAACTTCTTGGGCTGTTGACAGAATTTTGGCTATGTATAGTATACAGAAAGGAACATTGAACAGATATGATCTAATAACATTCAGTAAGGCTTAGATTAAACCCAAGAGGCTTTTTCTGTACTAGTCATAATGTAACTACAGCAGGAATAATATAAGTATAGCAAAACCATGAGAAAACAGCTATTTTTATAACTTTGCTTTGTCTAATAGGAAAAAAGAAATCAATAATGCAGTACCCCCCTGAGTTACTTTTTTTAATATTTAGTCAACAGTTGGATATGTATCTAATTGGAAAAAAGTTATATGTTTCTTTGGTTTCCCTAAGTCTAAATATAGTATTTAATTTCTTTCTATGCAATTAAAATTCTAATAGAAAGCTCTACCCTAGAAAGTATATATATGTCCAGTGCAGTAGGTGATGGCACTAAAATTAGTTTGGTTTTTTTTTTTCCCCATATATATATAGGTTAATGTCTTCAAGTTGGATAATAATGTGTTTTTTGAAATCTTTCCACTATCCAAAAGACCTGTTTTCTAACTTGATGCCAGTATGTATGAATTCATTCATCTGGAAGATGCTAAATTTTCAATATACTATGCTCTTCAAACCTTCTGATACTATAGTTATAATACTTATAAAAGGCAAACAATCTTCCCCTGTAATGTCCTATCAAAAGCCAGAGGGGAAATAGTATATTTTATAGAAAAATGTTAATTATAGTTGGGTGGGTTGTCACTGGCTTGACTGCTTTCTGGGAACCCTTAGAAATGGTTCCCTATACAAACTGGTCGCAGTCCAGGTATTTCTCTACAAATCCTCAGATGTGCAGCAGTATTAGTAATTTAGTTGTGATTACTTATACAAGTATGGCTTAGTTCATTTAGATTCCACTGCTGCCTTCAGATAAAGATGCTTAGTTCTTTTATCAAAGTGTTAGTCCTATTATAATGGCAGTTTCACAGGAAAGAACAATATTAAGGAAAACATAATCTGTTTGACCTACTGACACACAGCCACATTCATACAGAATATTACAAGAGCCATAATAACTGTGTTATTACCAGTGGGAGTAGAGCTTTTGTGGCAGATAGGATACTGTTGTAATCCTTCCTTAATTTTTATATGTATCCAAATAGTTTTCAGTGAGTGTGAAGTTAAAGCAGGAAGCAGCTAAATGACTTATGTTTTCCCTTTCAGCTTGCACTGCAATATTTTATTTCTTAGGTGGTACTTTGCTATAGAGAAATATGATTGACTCACTGCCTCTTACGTTTTGTACTGGAATTAGCCAAACTGTTTTCCACGTTCTGTGTTCTCTTGGTAATAGGGTAGTAGGAAACCTAAAAGAGAAAAAAAAAAGGTTTATAAAGAAAAAAAAAGAAGAAACCCACCTGCAAAAAAAACCCCAGGAATTTTAACAGCAGTAATCTCTGTAGATTTCTTTGTGAATATATATATATTTTTTTTAAATATTGCAGTAGTGTTAATGGAAAAATCTTTGAGTTCTGCCACTAAGAATAACACTTTGGAATAAACTTTGTGTAAGAGTTAGTAAATTATAATGAACTTCTATTGCTCCTTCTCTTTACGGGTTTGGTTGCAGTTTTGCAGCATGGTCTCATGAGCTGTGACCTCACTGCTTCACAACACATTTCCCTGCTGAAGAAGTGAAATAACCTAACTGGTTTCATTTGAGCTGGACTTGCTAAATTACTGTTGTTCTTGAGGTTCATAAATATCATGTGGGTTTTCACTTAGTAAGCAACGAATTCCAGAGTGGAAGACCTGCTGGAGGCGATTTGATTCTATTTAAATGCTATATTCCAGAAAGCTGCAAGAAAACTTCAGTATGGACATGTCTGAGTAGTACGTGATTTGGCTTTAAATATCAAAATCATCAAGCTTTCCAATCCCTAAATAGGATTCCTTCCAAAATCAGAATCTTACTAAATTCACAGCAGTAAATTTAGGACCTAGGCTGTAATTGTATCTGAGCAACCCACAGCCAGAGAAAGATTTTTAAAATGTGATTTGTATGAGAAGCCTGTTAAAGGGGAGCCTAAGCAGTTTATCTGATTGTGACTAATGCAGAATAAACAGGCAAAGGTAGTGTTCAAAGTGCCACTGTGCCTGAATATGAGGAGGAAAAAAACCTTATACTGATTCGTGTGCAACTAATTCTGTATGCATGCTTTGTTATTCACAGCTGGCTGAAAAATACAAGGAATTTGAAATAAACTTGACGCAATTTTCATGCTGCTAGCATATGATACATTTTTAGACAGAGGTAGGGGAAAGCTGGAATGTACTTTTCAGTTTCTGAATGTCATGACTACTGTAGGCAGTCAGGAGCTGGCTTCTTATTCCTGTAAACACCTGTGAACGGATGAAGGGACAGTACTTTATAACGAAACCAGTACACATGTGGATTAGGAATGATTCCAGAGCAGGACTGCAGAGATGGAGTTAGATCATACACTAGGGAAGTGGAACAAAAAGATGTTGGTGTGATGGCTAAAGTCAGGTATTGCTGGGTAAGGATCTGCTCTTGGGGAGGGTGTAAAGATGTGTGGTTGGAGCATAGAGCTGGAAGGAATGCAGAAGCATACCTGATTTGTATATGTGTCATCTAGTACAGGGCTGGTAGCTACAACTGCTGCCAGCAGTAAGTGTACTGAGCATCACCACCCCTAGTATCAGCCATGGCTGGCTATTGCCAGTATTTGAGAAAAGTCGATTTGGAAATCCCTGAGACAGTTCGTTTCCAACCATGGCTTTGAGTGCTTCTCACTAGAAAAAAAAAAAAACAAAAACCAAAAAACCAAAACAAAACATAAAAAGTATGTTGCACGTTCAGATTTTTTTGTTTGTTTCTTTCTTTATAGAATGTATATGTTATACTGCTTCCCTGAGTACAGTAGACATTTTCCTTGGTGCAGTTTCTAGGCATCCCTCTGTGCCTCCTCAGGTTCATGCCTTTTAATGTCTTCTCCCATGTTTGGGGATTTTGTCTTGAGTTCTTGTTTTTTTCCCCTTAATTTTCCAGTTCAAACTCACCCATGTACCCATTCCTATTTGTGGAATTAGTCACTTGCTTTTCTCTCACAGTTAGTTCTTGCTCTGTTATTGCTCAATATCTTTCATGGTAGCATCTATTATTTTCTTTATTTCACTCCGTAAAGAAGATTAATTGCTTTGTTTCAGGCTTATTTAGCCTGAATGATGAGCATACTAACTACACTACAACTTCAAAGTCTGTGATTGCCTATAGATCAAAGAGACTTATGATGCCAGCTACTAACACTTTCCAGGAGAAGGGGTTTTTTAGCTAGCTGTATATTAATGCTACTTAGTAGGTGAGTGTGAAGCAAACCAGCATGATGAGATAGTGCTTAGCAGACCCCCTCAGTATGCACCACACCAGGGTTTTTGAGAGTGATTAAGCTGCATTAGCTGGACTGACATTTAGGGCATAATAAAGCCCCAAACAGTCATTGACTTTGTGTGTTCATATTGCTTCTACAGATATACAAGCGTGGCTATTGTGTCCTTTCAGGTAACTTGACAAAATCACAATGGAAACAACTTTCTGGACCTGTTACAACTGGATTTTTTTTTTTCCTCTGAAAAGTATTCTCAAAAAAAAAAAGATACGTCTTGTGTATTTTTTCCATAAATACTTCAGATCTGTAAACACTGATCTAGATTAACTTTCAATTTACACAAAAATAGCAGGGAGTTAGTCTACTATTAAAAGATGCACTGCCTTGCTATTCATGTTGTTTTGCTGAGACTAAAAAAGCAAAGAAAATTCTGCCCAAATTAAAGCATAGCTCTGTAGCTATAACTTCAGTGGAGTTACCTAGGAATTGGTTTAAACAAAACAAAGCAAAAGCAAACAAAAACCACAACAAAACAACAACAATGAGAAAAAAAACCCACAACACCACAAAACTAAGGAAATGGGGAAAAAACCCTGCCATTGGAAAGAACCCTAAGCAACATTTTTGAAGAAAAAATGGCCAAAAAGTATGAAGTATAGCCTCTAATTTTAGAGGTTTAAGTAAGCTTATTTCTGAAAAGTGGCATTTTTTTTCTAGAAAGTAAGTGACCTGGAATCAGGTGAGAACTTTGCATGTGGTAGTCATTTAAAGTAGATTATAATGCTGGGGGGGCGGGTAAGCTTGAAAATTGTTCAACTGCATATGAAGAGGTGGCCAAATGCATCAAAAGGCCCCATTCACCTTTTTTTTTTAATAGATACTGCCAGGTACCGGAGAAACATCAAGGTGGTTGTGGGGTTTTTTTTTTTTTTGGTTGGTTGGTTTGGTTTTTGCATGTGTGAGGGGTTTTTTTTCAACTGGAAATATTGAAAAATATTTAAAGAGTTTAAACTGGAAAAACAGAACTTGTAAGGACTTAACTAGAACATCATGTGGAATATACAAAGCATATACAGGAAATAGTGCATTGTTGAGGCCACACCTTGAGTACTGTGTTCAGTTTGGGACACCTCAATACAAGAAAGATATTGATGTGTGGGAGCGGGTCCAGAGAAGAGCAACTAAGCTGGTGAAGGCCCTGGAGAACAAGTCTTATGAGGAGTGACTGAAGGAACTGGATCTATTTAGTCTGAAGAAAAGGAGGCTGAGGGGAGAACATATTGCTCCCTACAACTGCCTGAAAGGATGTTGTAGAGAGGTAGGCACTGGTCTCTTCTCACAAGTAACTAGTGACAGAACAAGAGGAAATGACCTCAAGCAGCACCAGGGGAGTTTTAAACTGGACATTAAGAAGAATTTTTTCACTGAAAGGGTTGTCAGGCATTGGAACAGGCTGCCCAGGGAGGTGTTTGAGTCCCCATCCCTGGATGTGTTTAAAAGCCATATAGATGTGGTGCTTGGGGATATGGCTTAGTTGTGGACTTGGTAGAGTAGGGTTAATGCTTGAGCTTGATGATCATAAAGGTCTTTTCCAACCTAGAGGATTCTGTGATTCTATGATAATCACTAAAACTATAAAACACCAAAGCAGTATACCAATCATCTGAATGGAAGTAAATAATCTGGACAATGTAGCCTTATATAATAGATAAGTTATCTTAATTCTAATGATACAGGAATAAAAACTGTATCCTACTACAAACTTCAATGTCTATCTTCAGTATTGAGTGTTTCCTACAGTTACAGTGATATCAACCCTTTGGATTACTGTTATAGGTAGTTTGGGGGAAAATGTGCAGATAGTTATGGTGGTTCTGGTTTATTAAGGACTCAAAACAATATGTAGAATTTCGGCTATGTAGCAGGTTACTTAAGACAGTTCATCTTAGTATAAATGTGTTTGGCTTAGTTTTTTGACTTATGCATTAAAAGAATCATTCAATAAGATATCTTCTTATTCTGACTGGATGTGTATGTCTTTCCCCCCGTCTTCATCCCCAAGAAAATATATGTGGCCCCACTGGCATTATAGAATGAGAACCCTGCTGTCATTTGATGTCAGTAAGTGCAGTCTTTTGATTCAATCGAACATTTGTGCAATTACTCTAAATGGGACTCCAATAAAGGAAAAGGTATAATGAGAAACTGACTCCTTCCTGTTGTGAAAAAGTACATTTTATGTTCCTAAGAGAAACATGCTAATTTGTAACTAGTGTGTTTCGGAAATGGGGAGAGAACCAATCTAAATTTTGCGTATATGAAGTTTGTTCATCATACTTATACATAGATACACAGCATATATACATGTTTATGTCTGTGTAAGGATGTAGCTGAGGGATTGAAATTCCAGCACTGATATCAGAAATGACACTACAAAAGTTTTTTCTCTAGTCATTGCAGTGTAAATGGCTTATGTGATTCAAAACAAATCATTAAGTCCCTTCTGGTTTGCATGGCATGGTTATATTTATTCTCTTCCTTTCTGCCATCTGTCTATATGCCTATTGATTTTCCTAGTATTCTCTGGTTTTGCTGTTGATGCAGTATATCAGTTTCATTTTTATTACGGGGATTTTTTTCCCTCCTGATCTTTGGAGGACATTTATGTAAACTGAAACAAAGATTAGTTGTAATGATGATGTAAGCAGGGGGTTAAAACCGCATTGATCCAACATTGACTAGAGTCATAAGGAATAAATCACATCTGAGAAAAAAGGAACAGGGTCAATAGTTTTGAACCTCTTGCTTATTTCATATATGATTTTGATATCTTAAAGTCTGCTTATTTTTTCCTTATGTTACTATTTTATTTACGAAAAGTTATCCTGACAGGACTAAAAAATTATTATTAAAGGCCTGTTAAATATTTTTAGAGAGGTAAATTGTATATTATGGTGTTTAGATTCAGGTAGTTAACAGCCTTCTGGATAAGCTGTGCATGTCTATCAAACCACTTATAGAGAAATGACAGATCAGGCTCTATATAACTAAAATAACCTTGTAATTATATAGGCACAGAATGAAAGCAACTAGCTCTTGTGAGGCTTGTTTCCACATTCCTTTTAGACTGACCTAGCAAGCTCTGTTCATTGAAGAACAAGGAAAGTAGGGCTTAATCCTAAAAGTCAAGGTTCAAATTAGAATGGATGCAATAAATCATGTTTCTGAACAGAAAAGCTGTATTTAGTATATTAATCCATATGAAGACTACACAAACTAAACCTAGCAGCTTGATTCTAGAAAATGAGTCTGCAAATAATACTTCTGGTGCTTCTTGAAAGTACCCTTGCTTGGATGGAAGTTATCTTGCCGTATATTTTGTCAGATTTTTTTTCTCATATAAATATTACATAAAGGGAGTGTTCTCATATGATTGTTCCTGTTATCCTAAGGGTAAAAGCCTGGAGCATAACTCTGAAGGAGCACAAATAAATTATGTTTATAAGTACAGATCATTCTTTTCTGTATTTTCAAATCCCACTTTCCTTAGCACTTAATAAGTTGGCTGCTTCTTAAAGACAGAAATAGCTAACCTTTCCTCTTGCTAGTATTTTGATGGAACTCAGACAGAACTGCTTACTTCTAACAAAGGATATTGTCTGATCTTAAGGTCTGCTGATTCAGTTTACTGTGCTATAGTTTGTGGCAAAATGTCTTCCAAGGCATGATGTTGTGGAGGTCAATGCTCTTGTGGTGGAGCCAGTCCTGTGTCACAGTAAGCCAAAGAAATATAAATGCGTTCAAAAACAAATTTGACAAATAGGTATGGGATGGGTCTCTATTAATACAGTTGTCTATATGTAATCTCCAGCTTGATAGTGCCTAAATCACTTGGTGTAAGCCAGAAAGTTCTCTGAGGCTAGTATTGTCTTATACATCTTATAATCCTTCTCCTAGTCTCTCATACTAGATCCCCTCTGACAGAGTACTGAAATAAAACTGACTGGTGCTGTATGGCCATTTACTTCTCTGTTCTGTATTTTGATTCAAGATCTAGAATTTACTAAATTTTAAGCTCATATAACTACAGCTTGGAAGGAACAAGTTTTGATAATCACGAGAAGTAATAAAGCTCTTGCAGAACTTCTTAAAGCTCCCAGCATTCTTTTTCAGAAATGCATATTTGTTAAATTCAAGTTGTTTGGTTTTGTTTTTTTTTTTTTTCCCCCACCAATTATATATTAGTTTTGATAGGGATATAGAGGTCTAAATATTCAATCTCTGCAGAATAGCTGTTGGATGGCAATGAACCTGCACCTCACATACCCCCAGAATGTCTCTGGGTTTTTTTTCCTTCATGTTTCAGCTTTACTTGAAATGATCCTGATCTCATCCTGGTGAGATACGAGAACTTTGTGAGACAGAGGGTTTCACATCTAGATTTATCTTTATTATAGTGGTTAGATACTTCCTATTTTGTTAACACCTTGCTGAACAGTCTTTCTTCACTGACTGTAAGACAAAGCTTGAGTTTTTACTTTCCTCACATGACTTGGTTGTATTCATCAGATAAAAATGTAACCATTAATCTTAAGAGTGAATATATATTTTCATAGACAGTGATGGTCTGAGATTCACAGAGGTTCTGAGAGGGCTTTTAGACCCACACGCTGTCACCCTCTGCTCTGATGGTGTCTGTAGATGAGAGGGAAGAAATGGGAATGGGCAAGGGAGCTCTGTGCTTTACCTTCTCAGGACACACAGGGAGAGAAACCTTGATTATTTACATACATAAAGTAACAGTGGTGGTAAGACAGAGAACTCAATGAACTGATGGGGGTTGAACAACAAAAAAGTATAGAAGGATACACTTACAGAAGAGAAGAGAATTAAGAATAAACCATAAGGAAACAATAGTGAAAATACAGAGGGATTAGAATTGTTTGTGGAAAAAGGGTTTAGGTTCATTTTGTTGTTCTACTTTTCTTTTAGAAAAGGAAGTTAAAGGAAAAAAAAAATGAAGCGGGTAGGCAAGAAGAAACATAAAAGGAGGAGAGCAATCTTACATTAAATGTGTAGTAAAAGCATTAACGTGGAAAATATAAAACAAGTGTCCATATAAAATGTTAAATTTTTAAATTTGAAAGGGATAAAAATTCAGCTAGTGTACAAAATGCAATAAGGACAGTCTTAGCTGTTCCGTCTGCTTCTCTTTCCGGATATTTAATTTTTTGATTTCTATTTTTCTGACTTATACACCTTGCCTTAAGTTTTTGGAGGACTATTTTATGAAATGCAGAAAATAATAAAATACACCTAATTGTCCACCTCTAAGACTGACTTTGTCTAATATTTGGGCCATCAGCAAAATCCATGCTAGTTCTTAGAAAATTGATTTCATTAATACACAGACTAGCCACTTGTACTGCAACTTTATTTTATGATATTTAATTCAACAAAGTTATAACATATTCTGTCTTTACAACATATCACATCTCTCCTTATTCATACCACATCTTCAATAATGGTTTATATTTTGAACACGCATTGTGAAATCACATGCTCTAGTTGATGTATTAAAACCCATTGGAAAGTTGGCTTTGTATATCTTTAGTCAACACAGATTTAACGTAGACTGTTATCTACATCTCTGGTAATTACCTGTAACCTTGGGTACAGTACATTCCTGTCAAAAGGTCAAGATAGCAAATTGCTAGCATGATATTGTTCTCCTTATGATTTGCTGTATTTAATTTTTTCATTCTTCTCTTAAAAAGAAAAAAAAAAAGGACAAACTATTTGTGGAAGGCGGTAGCATAGTAGTTAATAAGGCAAAGCTGCCTGCTGTGGCATGCTGAGAATACTACATGAAATATTACAATGTGCGTATGTGTAAAAAATGAAATGCATTCACTTTCTTTTTAAAATGAAGATGTGAATGAGCTTGACTTTGCTTTGTATACTTGGTTTTAAATATACATTTTTGTGTGGTTTTTTTGTAACTTACCATGAAAAACTGATGTTTGCAGCTATGAATTTTTCATGGTAATCCACGTAAACCTATCCGAATTATCTGAGATCAGTAAGCAGAAGCTATTAAAAAGGCTATATCTGAAAGCTTCTTTGATAAGGCTTTTAAAAATAGAGGAAAACAGACCAGTTCATTTAAGTAAATTTTTTTTCTTGAATACAGTTTAGCAAAATATAAAAAGTCACTCAGTAAAGATCACTTCGATGGCTTTGGATACCTAAATCCTCCAACATCTAATTCAAACAGCTAATCATATTCCATAAACAGTTAAAAGCCAAGAACTTGTTACAGGGAGAAGCAGGAAATAAAAACTGATAGTAAATAACTTCACAAATAGCTTTGCATGTTTGTTTGTAGGTTGGTTTAGTTTGTGGCTTTTTGTAACGTGGATACATTCATAAAATATTTTTGACTTGCCATAAACCAACTGAGATCACAGGCTCCTGTTAATGGAGTAATAACAGCTGATCGTGTTCATCATATGTTTGCTTTGGAGTTTACAAACTGGATAAAAAAAAAGACATTTTAGCATTGGGTAATCTTATCAAATGTTATTGTCATAATGGTGTGTCTTCAGAAATCTTGATTAGACTAATGTTTGACAAATCTGTGTAACCAGGGCCAAGATAATACTTAAATGCTTTAAGGGGAAAGTTTAACAGTAAAATGAAAAATACTGTGTGGTGTGTGTGTGGCCAATGTGTGTAGTTTGCAGATGCACGTCCCGGTTACAAGGTTTAAGAATAAAAGGGCATATTTTAGGATTTAGTTTAGAGAAAGTAGAGGCAGTTTTCCCAAAAAGAAATCTCTGATACCTGTTGTTCATTTTATGAAACCAAAAGAATTGTGAATGTCACAACCAGCTGTTAAGATTTGATTCTTTACAATACCTTCTAGAAGTTACAAAGAATACCGGATTACTTTATTGGTTTTACTTGGTATATACGTAACATTTTCCTCATTTAAATTTCCTTTTTCATATACATCCATCACAGCCACCACCAGAAGCAGACTTTTCTGGAGACTTACATTTCATGTTTGAATCCTTGAGGGTGCTAGAAATGGGGTATGTATATCCTGGCTGATATCCCTCTAGAGTAAAAACTTCAAATTATTTTTTTTTTTTTTTTTTAAATTCAGAATATTAGTACCGAGTAAAGAAATCAGATAATGCTTGACAATGTGGAAGTCAGTGAGTCAGTGACATAGTCTGGGCATTTTCTTGAATAATCAGAGAAAGAGAAAAGAAAAAAAGAGGGGGATTTCTTGATGTGGTTTACTGTGGATCACTTGGGTATTGTAATCCTAGAGCATTTTCTTCACCATACATGAAAAATGTATGCACTGAATGTATGACACTATAGCATCTGAAGACCACTGTTTGCCTCTTTAAGTTAAGCTAGCATTTTTACTTACTTCTTCCCCCAAGACTGATTCTTCTGATTTGTTAAAGCATTCTCTGCTGAAGATTTAGTAGGGCATTTAACAATGTTATCAGCCTTTTACTAGTATAATGGCTATACTAGTAAAAGTAGTGAGATGAAAATGCCCTTAGCAATCATAGTTATTTTTAAGTGTGGTGACACAGTCTGGCAAAAGTTTTTGTTGCAGTTTTTGTGCTTAATATCAACCTGACAACTGGACAAGGAAAACAAGCTTTAAAGAGTTTTGGGGTTTTTTTTAATATGGTATTCTTATAGATCTCTATAAACAGATATAGAATAGATCTTCTCATGTACAGCAGGTAAACATTTATTTATTTCTTTAAGCAGATACTTTGTTGTCTTCTTTGTTTTAATTTTATAGGGTAGTAAATAAAATAAGTCTACATTTCTTCACACAGGTGAGATATTTAAGCCCAAGTTCACTTCTGCCTAAGCATAATTGAAGGCAACTTTTTCAAGTGCTTGACATATACCTACTTTCACCAAAAACAGGGAATCATTTGAACAGAAAATGCTAGTATACGTATATGGCTCTCATCCCAATCCTTCAGCCAAAAAAACAACCCCACACCTTTTGATATCTAGAACCACATTCTCACATGCATGTGGTGGTCAATTGTAATTTATCTCCAGGTAGAATCAAAGTAGAAACATGGGTTTGTTCGAAAACAACCTCCAAGGTGTTTCTGTGGCTAAGGTTGTTCACTCCATATGTTTCTGGGACAAATGATTTCTACATTTGTCTTTGTAACAGCTGGTGTAAAAATCTGTTTTCTTATTTCTCTTATTGTTTCTGATCCCTTAAAAGGATTAACAATTGGTATTTTCTGGAAAAAAGATTTGGCTTAGAATTGAATTTCCAGTGGTTAATTTCTCTAGTTCTTCTGTAAGCAAATCTTAAAGTATGAAATTATAAGATGATACAAAATTATTTCTGGTACAGTTGTATTTATTAACACATTTCCACTTTACTGGCTTTCCCTCATCCTATTTTTAATGTATTATATCAGCATCATATTTGTTTTTCTGTCAAATGATACTGGAATATAATTACAATTTAAAGTATAATCCAATTTTGAATGCTGTTTTTTCTTTTTTTTTAAGTGAACAATACAGTATACTTCAGATAGATTAAAAAGCATCAAAACTTTAATTTTAGGATTTTGTTGTTACAGAGCAAGACTCTTGCCTCCTCCTTAGTCATGAGGAGATGCTGTTTATTCAGACTGATGGATATAAATCCATGTAGATTGCTTTCAATATGAGCATAGTTGTTTATTATTTTCTGCACAAGATTGTTTCTGATCCAAGTGAAATGATCCTCAAAAAAAAGACCAACTTGTTGCCGTGTTCTGGAACTTGGTAATAGCAGAGTAGGGTGTACGCATTCCACATTCTTTCAGTGTAGTTCAGCTAATTTTTGCTTCCTATTAAGTTAATGGATTTTTTTCAAACTAAAGATTTGTGGTATTTTTCAGAGGTATTTGAAATTTCTGAAAAGTATTAGATTTTGGTGTCACTTTGATATTTTTGAGACTCTTGGTATAACACTGGAAGAACTATCTGTTTCCTTTAAGAAAACTTCTCCCTACACTCCAAGGTTCTTCCAAACTCTCTTTCTCTCCCTCTCCTCTTTACCTCCTGTCCCCTACTTATTATTTATTTTCTTTCTGGTTACTGTATTTAATTGTTTCTTTTATTTGTGATGAAGTGTCTTCTTAAGTGGATGACAGGTTTGTCTTTTGCTGAAACACCCTAGAATGTCAAACCTAATTGTTAATGCAGAGCTTTGGAGAAAATGAGGATGAAAGAAATGGATTATTTTAAGATTGTAAAAAGCTATCTAAATTAATTCCAAGCCTCTATGAATAAAGCAGATTGTGAAAGCTAATGGTGAGAATGCTATAAGTATATATGTATTAAATATCATAAAATACCTTCAAGATTTTGTCAAGCACAATTCAAATTTGTTTTTCATGTTCCCTGTTGAGGGAAAAATGACAGATTATGTTGCCTGGTTGAGACGCATGAGGAATACGGAAGTGTCATTCATGTTTCTTTAAATTTTACCATACCTCTGAAATATAAAATATCAATGAATGTTGAACTTCGCTAGCAAGGTAGATCTGACGTTTTCTCTGAACAGACGTCTTGTTTGAATGGATAATATCTCGCTTCAAACTTCTTGTCAAACATGTTGGCTTCTTGCTGTCAAAAAGTGCTGTTCCATATCTGGCATTTCAGCATCTATCTTTTGCTATTACAAAGCTGGTGCCATTGTCTGTCAGTCCTGCAAAGTCTCAATTGGCAAATGCATTTGTCTTCAGCAGGATTAGACAGAAATAAGTCTTATTCACATGATGGTCCAGCCTTAGGCTGCACCAGAGCTGGGAAACTTGAGTACATTAGCTTCAAAGAAACTGCAACCTCTTCTGACAGCATACTGTACAAGTACCCTCCAGTCTATTCCTCAACCTGTTTTCTCTGTGTCTCTAATATTTACTCTTTGTATTGTATAAATACTTTACCACTTGTCTCTGGCGGTTAAGTTTTGTAATAGAATTTGTTAGACCATTCTTTTTACAGGTTTACATTAGTTACATGATAATATAATTCAACATGTAATGGAAAAATAGCAGTTGGTCTGGTACAAAATGGTCATATGCTTGGAAGCAGAAGATATATGTAAACAGCATGACAAGACAGTGCTTATTAAAAACTTTCCCAAAATTGCTACTGCATCCTGATATGAGCAGTTTTCTTCAAAACAGTCAATATGTTCCATGGCTTTACTTGGTGGAGAAAATAAATAAGGTGACTGTCATCTGTGAAGGTCTTGTCAACAGCTTTTTTAGGCACTGCTTCTATTATTGCAATTATATTAAAAGAGCAAAGCAAAATTTCAAAACATAGTTATCTTCATTAGTCTGCGTACATGCAATCATGCTTGCGTATTTATGTGTACAGGCACACACTTGCAACTGCACATATATAACTTCGAATGAATGTTTTATTTTCCAGGAAATAGCATTTCACAGAGCAGTCCTAGTTCGTGTGTAAAATATTAGGCCATAATTTGTGTTTATTCTCTTTGAGTTAAGTTATGTCATTCTTCAAATAGCCTGGTGTTATGTATTATAACATTTAGTGCCTGTGTAAGCTACTTGTTATCAGTGATTGCATTGCTTAAAATCTACATTTTCTTAATAGTAACAGTCTGCCTTGTATTTTATGTCATTTCAAATTATATGTACCTCAACAACTGCAAATCCCAGCTGAGCCATGATAAGTGAATAAAACTGCAAAACTTGAATTCAGTGTTACCGAAAAGCTTGGTATTTAGGTACCACACAATGTTTCTTACTGTTCTGATACACAGGAGGAATGTGGCCTGCACTTTGCTGTTGAAGTGTTACTGGCTTTATTGCTTGGACTACATAGAACAGGCAGGGGTACAAGGTATATAACTTCAAATGCATGAGAACAGGAGGCATTGAAATTCCTAATTCTAACTGCAACTGTGTTCACAGTGGAAAAAGCATTGTACAGGCAAATGTAAGTGACTGCAATGTGCTTGTCTGTTTCTACTATGAGTAGTTTAACTGAAGAAAGAAAAAGGAAAAAAAAAAAATCCTTCCAAGGCGGATATGTTCGAATTGCAAACTAAACTGCCCTACAAAGCTTTTGAACATAAAATATAGATCTGTACAAGAGTATATAGACATATATGCCAACAAAAATACATACCTTTTTTTTTTCCTCCATTGTAATTGGAACAGGTTACCAGAAAGCAACAGTCTCATGGTTATCTCTTAGATAACCATGGAGAGATATCTCTACAACTGACTGCTGCAATATTTTGGAAACTGCTCCTTTGCTAGTATACCATGTTAGTGGAGTTATCTGTTAATACACTGGACTCTCACATCTCCATCAACATCACAGCTGCAAAAAGGAACCAAGGAGTCTTTTTCAGCTTCAAGCCTGTACAGCATATAGTTTTATGGACAAGAACGAAACATCGTTCTTTCTGGGTTCTTGTTGTTGGTGCAGAAAGTTTTGCTTAAGAAAAAAGTTTGGCTTCCCTGAAATGGTCCTTCTTGTCCAGGAAACTTTATATTCAGAGCAATCATGAAGCTACAAGAGGCCGTGTAACTTTTTACAAAACTGTCACTTGAGCACTAAGATCATTTTTCTCTAATAGAGGTTTCTTACAAACATACTTTTGCACTAAAACCTTAAAAATCTAGTCAAAAAGATTAGGATTGTAAAAAGTGTACAAAAAGTAATTATTTTGGAAAGTGATCTCTTGGAGAACAACACCATGTGTACAGGTGTTGAGCTGATCTTTCACAACGATAATTCTGAAGAAAGTGTTGGGGGGGGTTGTTTTGTTTTGTTTTTTTCTTTTGGAAGACTTACACTTACCTTTTGGTTTAGCAGCGAGAAAATTTTGTCAGGGATGCATCTGCAACCTTTTCTATATAAAAATATCTGTATTTTACTGAGATAAGCTTTGAGATTTGCTCCTATTCAAACAGGCTTTGCTCAGGCATTGCAGCTGAAGATCATTGTGAAGCTGATATGCAGCAGCTTGAGACTGAGTATGACTTTCTGAATAACTGCAAGACTTAGCTAGTTTGTCATGCTGGGCTTGATTTGAGAGCAGGAACTTTGTTGCTCTTCTGCTGTCAGCGATAAACGGCAAGTTAAAAGGAAGATGTAGCTGCCAGTTTTTAATGCAGAAAGGATATAGAAACTGAACTGGGTCTGAGAATAGCTGCTAAATCACAATCTGTGCTGTTAGAAAGGTAGTAAACCTAATTGTTTGATAGGGAAAAGCTAGAAACCTGCCAAAATGAAAGGAGCAAAAGATACACATGATAGGAAAAAAAAAAAACAAAACAAAACAAACCACAAAACCAAACAAAAACCAGTCCAAATTAGTTTTTAGGGTCCTAATTCAGAACAAGTGCAAGCTGGAGCTTTAGCACTGCTAGCAGGGATGGTGTTTTGACCCAAAGGTGTTTATGAGCCCTAGCTGTATTGGAAAAATCTGTGTATGGAGGATTTGCCACGAGTGACTGGGAGTTTAGATACTGAATGTCTAATGCATTTTATATAAAGGTGTGAGTATCTTTGTGTGTTTCTGCTGTGTTTCACAGTACATGAACTGAATGCTTATTTATTCTACAGCACACCATCAATCAAGGGGCATAGTTTTAACTCAAGTTCTCTCATACACCATAATCAAGCCAGTTTTCCTACTGATATCTGTCCTTTATTCTTTAACTTCTCTGAATAACCTTGTTTTCTCCATTGCTACTCTGAAGCTGCCTGTGCTAGAAGGCTTGCCATTTCCAGGGTGTAGATTAATCAGTTGGTAGCTGCAAACAGGAGATGAGCCTACCTGCTTTTCCATCTGTGGGAACACTAATTAGAGATTTCTTTTCCTATTTGGGCACCAATTTTTATTTTTTTTTTTTAACTGAAACTTGTAGGAACTTAATTATCTCTGAGAATTTTGCTGCCCCCTTCCTTGTGTCAGTTGGATTTGGATAAAATTAAGCAGCAGAGTTTCTCGGTTATTAAGGTAAAAATAGTGAAACAGACAGTGGAGTCACATAAGATTCATTGCCTTAGGAACTGGTACCAAAAAGATTATTTATCATATGGCAACACTTCACTAATACAGCTACACTGGTTCTAAGCCATAGGTTTTAGTCACGTGGAAATTTCTGTCAAGGTATTTTGCATTTTATTTTTTTATTTTTGTATTACTGCATTTTAGCAATATAATGGTAAAAAAATCAGATTCTTTCCATAATCAGCAGCAGTGATACAACTGTGTACATTGGCAAGAAGATGGATAGGATGGAGTACAGATGATGCCAAATATTTGTTCTCCCTGAATCCACTGGGTTATTTTTAAAGTTAATGTTATATATACAAGATGGTTTTGAATAATTTCTTCTTTTACTAAATGTTGATAAAGATTCTCAGCAGTGAGATTTGCCTAAATGCTTGATCTGTGCCACTCTGAAAAGCTGTTACAATGTTAATTAGACCTTCAGTTGTCCTTTGTCATATGTTAACTTCAGTAATGTTTTGATTTTGACTATAATATAGTTCTCTAGGGAGTAATTTATCCCAGCTAGACCATCTGAAAACAGGTACTTCATGTTCTTTCTCCCTCAGTAATTCAGCTATTCCTTCAGTAATTAATACTATTTTAATTAACATTTTAAATATACTGCCTGTATGTACCTGGGATTAACCCAAAGGTATCCCAAAGTTATGTCGTCCCCTTCTTCTTTTTACAACTTTCTTCACAAATGTCCCTGATTATTTCAATAGTAAACTAGTAAAACTAGAGCTGTACAACTGAAGGGCTCGTTCCTGTCTATTGCACAGGTTCGAGTATGTGCGTCATAACACTCAGGATCAGGCTGTAAATTTATTTCTTAAAAAAAATAAATCCCTAAACTGCAGTTAATATCAAATTCTCTACGTCTGCTCATTTGTTGTGTTTTATGGTTCTTGTTGTGGTTTTGTTTGTTGTTTGTTTTAAATCTGACAGCACTTGTGATTATGAAAGTTTGTACAAACACCTAGGAAAACCTTGCGGCACTTAGTATGTGGTGCAATAAAACAAACCACTTTTCTCAGCATGAAATTGGAGCCGCTCTTTCAGGTTGCAGTTAAGCCAGCACTTAAATATGTGCTTAAGCATTTGAATTAAGTGTATGGCTGTGGCTAGGTCTTTGCTTTGAATGTCTAAATGAGTAATAAAAGTCTGATTTTTGTTTCTGCTTATACTACTCACAGAAGTGTATTATTTGTGACAACTTCAACATTCTGCTATGGGAAATTCACTTAATTTGAAACATCTGTAAATAACCGTCAGGGTAAGAGTTTTTGAACCTCTCCCTTACAGACACACAGACACTCATCTTTTTATGAGGCTATAGGTAGGCCTGTCTTCACAGTAGTAGTGCTACTTGTTGTGCAAGGAGGTTGTTGAGCATGTTTTCTTTATTCTGGATGGGAAAGCAAGCTTAATAGCACACAAGATAGAAAACATTGGACAACTATTACAAAATGCTGTCTATTGCTGCTATTGTAAGTTGGTATCAGAAAGTACTTGAATCATTGCTTCATCATTAAACTTGAGAAAGTGATTCTGCTCTACAAACTCTCTCTCTGCTTTAGAGGTTTTTTTGTTGGTTGTGTTGGGCTTTTTTAACACTTCCTCCACCCTAAAAATCTTTCAGTATCAGCTTTGAATCTGAAATTCAAGATAGGTTTTTCCTGGTACGTAGTTCATCAACCATGAACTATCTGTAATCACAGCTTGGAAGTGAAGGCATGAAGACATACAGCAGTTTTAGATACAGTGTCTTTAGGGAAAACAAAACAAAACAAAACAAAACAAAAAAAAACAACAAACAAAAACCACTGATGGTTGAAAGTCTGAACCAATTGCTTTCTGGAGTCCAGGGAGCTATAAGATTTGCTGATACTTCTGTACTTCGATGGTTTTGTCATTTAATTGCCTGTTCAAGGCTGTAAGTACTTGTAACTGATGGAGACACTATTCTCTCAACCTCCACTTTGCTGCTAAAGGAAGAACAACTCAATTCTGGGATCTATCCTTTGCCCTCCCATTCCCTCTGGCTTGGCAGCTGTGACAAGTTTTCTTACCTCTTAACTGTCTAACACTCAAATTTGTGTTCAGAAAACACGGACACTTTACAGAAGAAGAGGAACCAAAGGCATAGGGCTGGATGATTTCAACATGGGCTGAGCTGCCCAGCCTTGACTCTAAAGCACAACGTTATTTGGCTCCTTCTCTAACAGCTGCTGTCTTGGCTAAAGCTCACCCAAGCACAGCTTGCCCGGATGCGTCCTCCCTTCATCCCTTCCCCAAAATCAGGAACACTTCCAAATATGTTAGCAACAGGGCTGGCTCAGGCTGTAAGCTGGGAAAACATCTTGCTGGCAGCCTGTGGGAGCCAAAAAAACCTCACAAGATGACCTTTGGGTAGATCCATCCAGCCCAGCCCTGTGCCTTGCCAAAGCACTCCTATTCCTCAGTAGTAATCACAGCCCCATCCATCTCATGTTCCCTCAAGCCCTGCTCTTGGTCCTTTCCTTCTCTCTTCTCAGTCTAGTGTGTGATGCCACAAAGGGTGAGTGGGGCCTCCTTTGTAAGGAGAGGGAAGTAGGTTGTTATTTGTACCTTACACCTGGAGATCAAAAGTCTCCATCATACTGGATCAGAAAGAGATCCATTTAGCCCAGCAGAAGGGTGGTGGGATTGCCCAGGGATGGGGTTCAAAAAAGGATATCCATGCTTGAGCAAAGTGTGGGAAAAGAGAATGTCTGGAGGGAGGAGTGTCTGCTGGAGAGAAATAAATGTACCAGCAGGTAATCTAAAATTCTCCTACCTTTTTCTGACCTCTGTCCCACCCAAAGTCCTCAAAACAATGCATCTTCCTCAAACTCTTTTTAACTCGTTTATTTGCTTAAGAATTTATCTGAACATGTAACTTTATCACATAACCACTGAAAAATCCCACCTTGTCTACAGGGCAGAAAGCTCTGAGATTGCTTTGGTGATCAGTTGTGATGCCCTACAAACAGATCATGTCCAGGTGGCAGTCAGTGCTGGCAGTGTCAGCCTTCATGTTTCACAGTCATCACTCCAGGTGAAATAAAGAGCTATTTTACTGTGCTGACAAGAAAGAAACGGCTAGCATTACCCTAGCTATAGCAGCTTTAAGTATTACAGTCCAGAAATAACAGTTCTTGTTTGAGCCTGCCTGAACAGCGCAAGCTGGTTGGAGATTAGGACTGCCAAGATGTAGGCATCTACTCAGTGTTCCTGGTGAGAAACAAGTAGGGAGCACAATGCTGGGAGACGCACCTGGACCTTTTCCCTGCTAGCTTGTCCAGTGTCTCTGCCTTGCCTTCACAGTATGCTTTGCAAGCATGCACCAATATGAATGCAGCTTGCAATGTTTGATAGTCGTACCCTGTCTGGTTGCTCCTCATCTCTTGTTTTGGACATAGTTCCCTGACAGTTTATTTTGAATCTAGTTTATCATCCGCTCCTGACTTGGTTTGTTCAGTCAATGCTGTGCTGTGTTTTTTCTTATTTCCTCTCATCCTCAGCCAAGAGAAGAAACGTCTGAGTGTCCAAGTGGAAGTCTGCAGAGGGAGCTGACTTTGAGACTAATTATTCTTATAATAACATAATAGATCTTATTTGCTATATGCTACTGAAGTATGTGAACTATAGGCAATGAGCAGGCAGTGTCCTACTGTGGCTATTGTGAGCAGTGCAATCTCATATTCCTGTAGAAGAAATTAAAAGGTCAAGATAATGTGAAAAGATCTCTTTCAGAATTCCCTTCTTGCAAAATTTCACAATTACCTTCCAGGCTTTGCCCACTCTGTTTATCCCTGCAGATGCCTTGTCCCATACTTTTGACTGACGCTTTGCATTTGGTGTAAGCCACAGAATAGCCCTATAGCCAGCTGTGCTCTGCTGCCAGTGCAGGGTGAAAAAGATTCCTCCCCGTGTCATCATAAATCTTATGCTGAAACAACATTTTATTATAGCAAATATTATGGTCCTGGGTGTTATTGGGATGACCCAGCTTTTAGAAACTGGTTACAGATTTTGAACCTCCTTCACAATTCTCCCCATAAAAGGCAAGTCCTGCACTTCCCATCAGTCTGCCTTTTAGTAGAGACTTCAGTCTTCAGTAGCTTTAGCAACAGAATAGCACTTCTCCAAGTGCTTGAACAGCGACTGCTTGGCTCTTTCTGCAAGCCTAGTGTAATACTGAAGCTCTTGTTCATGCAATGGCAAAGCAATCTGCATGTAACCAAGAATGAAGCAACGTGGTGAGAGCGATACTGTTTTAATGCTCTTCTTGTTGACACCTAATTCCCTAGATACTCTTTGAAATAGTTACATTTTTATAAAAGCGACACTGTTGCTGCCATTAACAGACTTCTTGATGTGTCTTACTCTCAGGGAATTTTTAGTAGCCATACATTATGTACACATGTGCATGTTTGTGCATAGAAATACAGTCACTGGATTTATGGCCTGAGCTATTACTGCTTTCCTTTTTAAGCCCTCACAAACGAGCCTATGAAAAATTAAAGGCAGCTACGGTGACGTTGTTGATCCACTAATGTAGGATTACTCAATCTATGTCTAACCAGCTTGATCCATTCTATCAATACCAAGATGAAAGGATAGCTTCTGCTCTTCTAGTAACTAGCCTTGCAAATGTCTTTTTAAAATTCTGTCATGCTGAATTACATGGCTCTTATCATTTGTAGATCTTTTTTGAAAGCCGCCCCAGGTTACATGCATATTGGATTATCACGCATCAAAGAGATTAAAATAGGTGTGTTATAAAGACAAGGGCTTTTTCTTATTCTACTTGCAAAAAATTGCATTAAAAAGGCGCTTCAGAGAAAACAAAAAAGGGCTCAGAGGAACCAAACTGTACAAAGCAGCTCACAGAAAATTGCAGAGTGGCTGGCAGATTCCTGACAATATACACTGGTGCTTGGTTTCTTGCTTTAATGTGTGTTTTTTATATGCTCGTGAAGAGCATCAAGTTAGGCATTAACATGTGAGAATAGAAACTACTTACACATTATTGGCTCATTTTATAGTCTTGTGAAATTATAAAGAAAATTGCAGTTACTTTCAGATGCTCATATTCTCAGGTGCTCCTCACTAGCAGATCTGATGTGAATTTATAGGTGACCAAATATCTTTCAAAGTGCAACCCATGAATTCAGCAGTTTTAGAGGAAGAGTTGAGATGGGGCATCTATTTTTAGAATTTCTTTTATCTTGAGGTCTGGAAATTTGAAAGTTGCATTTGATCCTGTTCCCATTACCTAATAGCAATGACAAGCCCACAACATTAAATTGTAAAGAAATTATATGTTGCTATTTGTAAAAGCATTTCAAAGAGCTACCTGTTCACTGAAAGATCAAAAACAATTAGGAGGTCATTTGAAATTGCAGTTAAAATATGAAAGAAGAGTAAGTTCGGGGGGGATGTGGATAAATAAGTCTTTTGAGTGACATATCCATAGCTGTCTGACTTATGGTCTTGTTGACTGCAAGAGAATCCAGATTCTCAGAAAGGCTCTTGCCCTTCACATCAATAATCCAGTACTTGAAACCTGACAGATTATCTGATGTTGATTCAAGGAGCCTTGGAGGTACAATGTTTGAGGGAAAGGTCTTAGGGTACTGAGTAACTCGTAAGATAAACAAAAGCATAAAACAGTGTGAAATGTATAACCTGAAAGATGTTATCCATGATTCAGGATGTTCTCTAGACAATCTAAAAAGGACTGGTTTTGCAGGCTCTGTGATTTACACAATCTGATTATACTGAGGTTTAGTTGATTAGTAGCTATTTTTAAGCACGTGTACCTCCAGATGATCTGAGTATTTTAATTTAGAGCATTACAGGGAATCAAATATATTAGTCTGTTTTACCAGTGTCATAAACTACTAGGACTAAGAAAGCAGTATTGGAAATAGAATGTAGCTAAGATGTTAAATGGTGTGCATGGAGGGGGAGAAGTTCCCTTTGGAAGGGCTGTATTTATTGTTCACCATATCTTGGCAAAGAATATTATTCAGATTGAATACTAAAACTGAAACAGAGTGGGATGTATGTAAACTGGTGGTCTGGTCTCACCTCCCCAGGATGCATGGGATGAGACACAAGGCACTGTCCTTGTCTCTCCTGACAAGGGCCACAGGGGAAGGAGGAGCTCTCAACCCAGTTCCTCTTGCTAATGCACATCTGAGGGAGAGAGGAAAGTGTTCTCTATCTGTGCATCAGCACAGTAACCCATTCTCTGAGGGAAGGTGTGGTTTGGCACACAGCGTCTGGGAGCTTTACAGAGCTCTACCCTTGTAATGCTTCTGGTTTTATAATAGTGTATTACCCAGTCCTTCCCACCCCTGCTGTGCTTTCTGCTTGCAATAGTATGCTTTGCAACTTGGATGTAGCTGTATGTTGTGCTATGCTCCTTCTTGTGTATATTTCTCAGTACATCCTCAAGGATACAGGCTCATCCTTGTAATTAAAATGACATTCAGAGTGCATTTCAAGACCAAGCACCTTATTGCACTAGTAGTGATTAATCTCTAAGAATACCCAGTACCAATCCATTGATTTTGGACCATCAATGAAGTTTAACATGTTGTCCAGTCAGCTTTCCTAAAGTACCATATAATCTTAATAATGGTTTGTGCTTCCCACATGTTTGAACCGATCTTACAACAAGGGGAAAACATAACATTTGACTTTTTCTTGAGCCTGCCATCAATTTATGAGCATACAGATAGTAACTCTGGACCCATCTCACAGGGACTGTGTTCATGCCAGCTGGCTTCTCTAAAGTGGTTTCTGACAAATTTACCGCTTTCCAGGGAAGTGGCCTGCTTATGGATACAATTGGTGCTGGACTTTGTGCCATTCTGCAGATTTGGGATGGGGCCAAGACAGTGGGATCTACAGAGGAAGAACTCTATTTTCTTCCTGTTTATTAGGCAATATTTGAACATATTATCCTGATTACTGTGCAGCTGCAAACCAATAGTTAACAAAACTCTAACACAGAAAATGCATCAATATCTTTGCATATAACAGTTGCATATAACTTTGCATATAACACCTGCAGTGTTCATAAGATCATTATTTTAAAATTATTGTCTAGTCCTACCAACCTGCTTAATAGACCTGCTAACCTCTGCAGCAGCATTTGTCATTCTGACTCCATTTTTATAAAACTAAAAACATAAAACTAATTAGGAGACTGAAAAATTCTCAAATTTGCAGGGCTGCATCAGTATTAGAAAGATTGATTGATCACATTGATGTTTCTGGACAAAAAGAAATCTCAGCCAACGGGGCCGGGGGGCATGTGACATTTTTGCTGTTACCCAGCAA
>JAAGNO010008778.1:6039-34175 GCA_033439905.1 Ceryle rudis
TATAGTTTTTAATGTTGCTAAAGATAAGGTATACAGCATCATCTCTTGATGCATAACAAAGAGACAGTTTTACTCTTTAGGGTTTTGTTAGTTTATAATTCTTCAAGTTGTTACTGTTAATTAAGTGACAAAATTATTTTTACTGAATATTGTGATTCATGGGCATGACTACTGATCAATTCATTAGGGAGGAATTTCTTTGTTACGGCTAGAAATGTATACTGTTAGGGAGAGTAAGAAACAAAAAGGCACTTTCTTCATGGCAGAAAAAGCATTTAAATGATTTTATGTTCTGGAAAAATGGAATACATTTAAACAGCTGTAATATTCTTTAGATTTCTTGTCTTGACAGATATCTGTATAGCCAAAAGATAATATAATTTAAAATTAATAATTTTCCATAGCCCCCCACCTAAAATAAGCATCTCTATTCTTTTTCTGCAAGGTGAAAAAAATAAAAAAAGGAAGATTTGTTTCTCTCAAATGTGCCTTAGAACCTACTTCATTTACTATTTTGCCATTATAAATTGCTTCTTGGCAATTTAAATACTAGTGCTGCAGATGCAAGCAATTTTCAGATAAACCAGAAGTGATCAATCTTTCTTGTAACTGCAGTATGGAGGAGGAAAAAAAAATATTCCTTGGAAATGATATTTTTGGGAGTACCACTTCCCAACTTCTCCTGAGACTGATTTAATCTGGCAGAAGGTTGACTTCAGCAGCAGTGCCTGCTTTAATCTGCTGTCTAATTAGTCATGAGACCTAGTTTTCTTTCTGGCAAGAAATAAGTAAGTTTGGGCTTATTTCTGGATTACAGGATAGTAGTTGAAACAGTCTTTAGAAAAATGGTTTTGGTAAACTTTTCTTTCAAAACACTGTTATGTTCTGAGAACAACAACCCCGTGGACTTCAACACATGAGAGGCAGGGATCCAATGCAAAGGAAAATTATTGTTAATAATAATTATGCAGTGACCAAGAACTGTGTTTTTCACACAAAGAACTGGACCAGCTGCGTACACTTCATTCTGGCATCCTCAAATCCTGATGTTCACCTTTGATAGAAGAACAAATATGTTTCTGGGTAATAATATCTTTTATTTAAAGGTAGGAGCTGAGGGCAAGTGAGATGAATAGGTGGGATGGACAGCTACTGCTGAGTGTGGCACAGATATGGGTAGCTAGTGATGGTCAGCTGTGGTGGCAGAGCAGCAACCCATGCCACAGAGGCTGTATACATCCTGATTCTGACATTTTGAAGGTGATGTGCTGAAGCGCTGACATCTTTTCTTCTAGGGCCTGTTTTAAGATCACTTGTTTGTTATATGTGCTAAGACTTGAGGTGTTTTTTGATGTTGTATTTGCTTTTCTTAACAAGCACAGAAGTAACAAGGCCTTCTCTGTTTCTCTGCAGCTTTTACGAGAGTTGAAGCACCCTAATGTAATCGCATTGCAGAAGGTTTTCCTTTCTCACAGTGACAGAAAGGTTTGGCTGCTGTTTGATTATGCTGAACATGATTTGTGGGTAAGTACAGATTTCCCTGAGTCTTGGAGGTAGCGTAACATGAGCTTGATCAAACTGATGTCTGTGTGGCGTACCTCATGCAGTGCAGAGGTGCATAAGTTTCTTGCTCTGTAATTAAAGGTCTAACTGTAATCCTGTTCTTCCTACATTTGAAAACCTGCAAAAGGCTGTGTAGAATTTTTTTCAGTCAGTTTTTAGTTTGAAGCTAAAATAATTTTCCTACAGGCTTTAATTGGAGTTAAAGAAAGCACTCCTAAATTGAGACTATGTATTTAAAATTTATTTTCCCTGCAGCTTTACACTCACACACAGAGAAAGAAAAAAGGGGAGGACTGCTTTACTAAGTCTTCTCACTGAGATACACTGGAATCGACCAACATTCAATCATCTGATTCTAAATAGTGCATTTGTGACAATAGGAGTGAATAGAAAATAAGGAGGAAAAAAGTAAGCACTGCTAATTGCACCTACTGATGAACTATCACTGTAAGAGGACACTCAGATGCTTGTTTTTAAGTTTCCAACAAAATCTGCTATGATTTGGTTTAATCTATTGTAGAGATGGACATCAACGTTCATTGTGAGTTGAACTCAGATACAAATATTCAAGCTCCACACCTGTTTATAAGATGTGAGTTGCTTGGACCTGGATTTGTGTCTAAACCCAAAGGATATCAAACACTTACTAAGAGTAGTCAATATGTTTATAAATCCTTTGAAAATACTGGCAAGGAAAGGAAGTAGTAATTTTAATTACGGTATTACTTTTCAAGGCTTCACTAATATAGAAGTTGCTATTACCTTTTTTTTTTTTTTTGCACTTAGCTTTCAAGAGCTGATGAATATGTAATTGTAAATGACAAAAAAAACCCTAGTCTGGTAGGAAAGGAAAACAAGACCATGCAAAAAGATACTTCTGACTCAGAACAAGTGAAGTCATGGTATTTCATTCCCCTTTATATGATTAAAAAATACTTAATTTTATTTATCTTATGGGGTAGCAGCTTTGTATTTTAAGTTTTCTTCAGCAGAATTCAAGGTACACTGAGGTTTATGTATTTCTCACAACTGGTGACAGTGATGATGAATAGGAATGCAGCAGCTAAAACCCTGTATGGACAGAATCTATTTGTGCATAAAATGAGTTTACTCGTTTTATAGAACAACCACAACAAACTCATTGTACTGCTACATTGAATGAATGCTTAAAACACTCTTTTCCTAACCTTTTCTATTTGAATTTATTTTGGGCATGTGGTTTTTACATTATTTGGTGTGATTTTTCACGTGATTTAACAGCTTTAGATAAAGAATTACTGCAGTCTAAAATTGCTACCACTCCTCACATCTGGCTGGGTATTGGTCATAATCTCAGTGAAGTTAATTCTTTTCTATTGAGACTGAAATGTTTGTTACACTAGTTATTTGACGTGAACTGGTCCCCCACTTCCTAACTCTCTTCCTTTTTTTTTTTTTTTCTATGAGACATGCTACACAAATCATTTCTCCTTTCCTGTATAATTGCCCATGTTTCCTTGCTTCTTAAGCCTTTGCCAGGAATTCTTTTTCCTCCCTTGCATAAAGTAGCCATGTTCAAGGCACTCTTGGTTCTGGCTTAACCTCGGTCCTCATTTCCTTTACTGTCAGCACTTCCCAAGCATCGCTCTTAATTTCCCTTTTGTCTCTTTTGCTCACTCCCAACTTTGTGTCTTTTTCCACGCTGCCTCCTACACATGGAACAGCCTCCCAATTAACGTACGTAAAGATCCTTCACTATCCTCCTTCAAAAAACTCCTGAAAATCCACTTATTTTGTAACGCATTTCAGTAATAACAACCACTTTGTCATTCTGTCTGTGTTGTGTTGTGTTTTGCATTTCCTGTGCTTTACAGCTTGTGCCCTTTCAGCTCCTTGGGGTAGAAATTGTAGTAAGGGACTGGCACATTTTATTGCTGCTTAGCACTGTGTGCTCCCCTGGCACTACGTAAAACCAAAGTAAGTCTATCATTGTGGGTATCAGTTGAGAAGGATTTAAGTTTTGGAATTGTGCCGTCACTGGAGAGATGTAGAATTCCAGATACCAATGGTTTCAAATGTAGCTAGCTTATAGTTACTTACCAAAAAGTGCCTGTAAGTATGGGAATCATCCTCTTCAAAGCTGCCCTGCTTCAGTAACTCTGATTGGCTTCAATTAGAAAACTGAGTGCGCATCACTTACAAACATCAGATTAATTAAAATCATTACATTTTTCAGCTTCTGTACTAGAAACATCTGGCAAGAGATGAATAAACTATATTAGATGCTATCTTATTCTGTTCATTTTGTAATACTGAAAAAAAAAATTGTCCTGCTCTAATGAGGAAAAGCAATGGTGCCCATTTATTTTCTAGAAAGCTCTTTTATGGTGAGCAAGCACCTTTTTTTTTTTTTTTTTTTTTTTTTTCCCCCCACTTTGCATTTAATTCCCCAGGATTAGACTGCTCAAATCTAAAATTTGAATATAGATAGCAACATACCTCATAATTTGCTGTAACTTCTCTTGATGCTACTACTAAGGGATGAAGAAAGCTATGCTAATTTGAACTACTTTTGACAGGTATTGCTGAAGACTTAAGTTTTCCTTGCCTGCAAACATATTCATCATTTAATAACTAAGCCTATCAAAGATGTTTCTTCATCGCCTCTCAAGTTACATTATACAAAACCCTGCAAAGCCCTTCATGAGGTTACAGTAAAGAATATCTAAGAATATAGGAGTTCTTTTGACCAATTGATTTATCACTCTTGTTTGCTTTAATTGCCAGAATTCTTTGTGTAATCCACAAATAATTTCTTTATGATTTTTCTTGGCTATTAGTCTTTGTAAACTGTTAAAGGCCTTAGGCTGTTGAATGTGTCACATATGTTAATTTACAGTGTATTGTCTACACTGTCATCACTGCTTATATATGTTTGTACTATGAAGTAAATATGAGATTCTTTAGCTTGTGCCTCAGTGTAAAAGATGCTTCTGATGCAAGGTTAAAACTGTGAATGTCCATGGATGCCACTGACTCTCTCATACATTCTTTCATAATTCCTGGTAACTTGCTTCAGTCGCACACCTTTATATTACAATTGCCTGAAACTTTCAACTTCACATGTTCATAGCCACAAAACCTATCATCTCCTGCTCCTTCTCCTGGGAGGGACATTCCTTTCTCAATATCTACTCGTAAGGTCTTGGTTGCTTTTCATTCAAATTGTGTCCAGGTTTTCTGTCTTGATTAATTTATGTTGAGGTAAAAAAATGTAATTCAGTTAACACAAAGCTGAGTGGAGCGGATAGAATTTTAAAAAAGTATAATTCCTTCAACTGATACGTTTATATTTTTGGCTATGTTCATTTTTGGCCTTTTTTTTTTTTTTTTTTTTAAAGGTGGTGTTAAATGGATGAGCTTTTGCTGGTTTATTACTAAGGAATAACTTATAAATGAAAGTTGAATAGGAAAATGTTCTTAATTTAACTTAGTGTTAAGTTGTATACTGCTGTCCAGAACTTCCTGGGTAAAGCTTATGCACTTTTAAGATATATTCAGATTTATATTAAATATATAAATGCACGATGATTACTAAACTGGACTTCAAGAAAAGTTTGATACAGATGAGATCTTCTTGGAAGGTGAATTCTATTTGTTGTCGATGTAGTTACTTTTAGCCATTGGAGAGGTTATAATACTTAGAGATTTTTCTTTTGTTCCCAGCTACTCTCCTGTACTTTTACATCATCAGACTTTTAGTTTTATAAATATCTTTTTAAGCACACATTTTGGTTTTTATTACTGCAGATAAGCACGCATTCAGTGCCTTCAATTCTGTAGTCTCTAAATTTTTAAATAGGATTTTTCATTCTAAGCAGCATTTTTTTAAAGCATTTATATATATATTCTGAATTGATAGGTGGTTCTACTTTTGTAGTAACTTCAAAGCTTTAAGATCCCTCTTTCTGGAAATCTGTGGTATAGCTTAAGTCAGAAGCTTCTGAAATGTTTTTTTTTTAATCTCATTCTGAGAAGGTGACATTTTTGTCACAGTAAAATGTGTTGAATATGTTTTATAGCCATATTAAGAACCAACAATGGTTTTATACTAAATAAATAAATAGCTCTGATTTTATAATACCAAATGTGATGACACATTTGCTATCCCAGACCAGTTAAACCACGATCTTGGGATTTTTTAAGTTTGGAGGAATGTTTCTCTCTTACTATTAGATTCCAGTGATCTCTAACAACAAACTGCTTAGCAGCAAATAGCACTGAGAAATATGGGCTCAAATTAATCTTGAAATTATTGTTTTTAGTAATAAAAAGGTATGGATAGACTAGCTTTGTATTATATGATATACTTGTTGCACATATTTTGTGCATTTAAAAAATATAGGATAGGGATCATAAGCATAAATTGTGTGTATCTAAGAGTAATCCTCAAATAATGGAAAGGAGAAAATATCCTTCCTACACTTGAGTTTCATAACACCTGCAAACTCTCTCAATATGCAAAAAAATGTACTTAATTTTACCTAACAACATTTTGAATTATGTTCTTATATGCTAAATGAAATTGTGAAGGTGTTGCATAATGATTTGTGCAATAAACCTGCACGTTTGTTTAATCACATGGATGTTGCTAAATTTTCCTCAAATACGGTGTAATCAGTTTAAATTCTTTCTTCTGCTAGGCATCAGTTTAGCTCTTAATCATGAGGGTAATTCAGGTGCTAGCTGATCACAAAAAATTTTATGCACATGAAAATCCTTTTCTCAGTGAATTTTTCTTTTTTTTTTTTTTTTTCCTTTTAATTTTCCATAGTCATTTTATGTTTTTGTTTTAATTCAGTCCTGCTCTTCTAGGTGATTATTTGTGCTGTCTTCTCTGTTGTGTCCATATTTATCAGTATAGGATTCTGATAGCTGGCAGAGGAATGTAATTTGTTGGGGCATAGGTTTTGATTGCTTTAAAGTCCCAATTTTTATCATCAGCCATTGTTATGGAAAGTCTTTACAGCATGATTTATCCCTTCCAAACAGAACGGATGGGGTCTTTTTGACACTAAAGTGCAGAAAGCAGCACACTTCCTTGTTGATAGCTGTCTGTTCTGAGAATGCACTTGTCACAAAAACTTGCTATTTCTGCCAGAGTTGTATGGATTTGAGCGTCGTTTATGTGAGTTCACTTTCTGTACCACAAAGCGTGAGAATTGGAAGGAACAACAGGTAGGAACAGACCTCAAACACAGAGGCAAAGGTGCAAAAGCATGAAGTGTGTGGAGAATTAATGTGAACAGAGCATTGTGAATACTGAGTGTTTCAGATATATCCTGAAAGAGTAGCTGAATTCTAGTGGGTTTTGCTATCATCACCAAGAGTTATTTTAGGTTACAATTAAGTTTGAAACATGTAGAAGACCTAGAAATACCACAGCAAAACCTAGGGAAATGATACTGTGTCTGTTTGTCTGCTCTGTGCTTCAAAGCTTAGGTATTTAAAGCAAGTTGGCATTAGCAAAAGTTAGTGTATTAAAGCTCCTTTCGCTAATTAAAATGTTGCCCTTTTGTCACTTAGAAATGGAATTTTCATTAGGCAGTTTGGTTAATGCCATTCTAAAGATACTCGATGATGGCTGTGTACTGGCATCACTTAAAGGAGTGTGTCGGGGCATACTTTAAAGGACCGTTACGTGTTGATGGCTGTAATCCTTCCAAAACTGGAAACTTAAGTGATCACCGTAGAAGTACTTTTACTGACTGCAGTTTTGTTTTGATTTGATTTGATTTGTGATATACCCTTGACAACATTTTTTTAGTGTCTAAAACTTTGGTGTCCTAACTGGAGGCATATGATGATGTGATTTATTTTTGGAACAGCGAAGAAATGTTACTCAGGTTAGTTGGGTCTATCTTTGCTGTTTCTTTCTGAAAATTATGTGCACGGCGCACAGTTAGTTTTTATATCACCTTTAGATTTTGATTTATTTTTCCGTAGCTTTTTAATTGCTTTACACGTAATACTCAAATAGTTGCCTTTGTTTGGGTATTGACTGCTGAAGAGGAACGATGGAAATAATTTTATGTTTAAAATGAGACTTAAAGCTGTATAATCTGAATCTTCTTCTTGACCTTGGCACCAATTTAATGTATATCCAGGTTTCCATCTTGTTAATATTAAACTGTAATTTTACTTCCTAGTGGCATATTGACATAATTTATTTTATTCTCAAAGGTTGAATTAGGGATTGGTTAGAAAGAAGGGATTTTGCTAAAGTGTGGGAGTGAACAGACAATTTACTTCAGCAGGGAGGAGCATCTGTGATGTGATAGCACTTCAGTTTGATGGAGATGTGTGCAATTTTGAAACAAGCATTGCCTTTCACAGTAGAATTCAAGTAGTCAGATTTTCTAAGGGTTTGTTGTAACTTTAGGTCTGTGGATCATCTCATGTTTGTTGAGGTGGCAGTTCACGCTGTAACGTCATTTAGCAGACATGCATAAAATATCTCCTTCAGCTGGCTTCTTACTTCCATGAAAACTTTCCAGGTTTCACTTGTTTGTTTCAACCTCTGTCATACTGAGCAGCACTTTTCAGCATTGAGAATGTGGTAACACAAACACAGAGAGAACATGTTTGCAGCAGCTTGACTTCCGTGGAAGCAGGTTAAAATTAGAATCTTTTTGAATGCTTGTTTAACTGCTGGGTAAACACGTGGGGTTTTCATGAAACAACCTAAATGAGTTTGCTCTATATTGTCATGCATTATGTTTACTTTGTTTATGGTCGAGGACTTAGAAAATGCACACAGTTCCTCATCAGCCAATTTCCAAGCCAGTTTTAACACAATGGTAGGTAACATAGAAGAAACTACTAGATTGAATATTGTTATGTGAGTCACCACTGTATTTTCCTTACAGATGCTTAGCTGTGGTTCACTTCTTTATCTATTATTGTTTATATGGACTTGCCTTTGCTAAAGGTAAAATGGTCTTACCGAAATAAGCCAGTTCATCCATTTTTCTTTCCAATTATATTATGTTTTTGTAAGTTGAAAATTGGGAACAAGCAGTTAGTAAATAAAACCATTAGTCCCAGAGACTGCAAACAGCAATACAAAACAAAATATTTAAAAGCGATATGTTTCTTTTCAAAAGTCAATACCTAATTGACTCACAACAGTTTTGGAATCCAATCAGTGACAGCATGTTTTTAAGATTTAGGAATCTGAAAATGCAGCTGTGCAGAAAGGGAAAGTGATTTGACTATTGCAGAATAGATCCAGATGTTACTTGTAGTTTCATTTACCTTGTACAACGTGCATTCTTCATTTGTTGTGAAGCATTTTAGGTATATCGGAAGGAGATCTCGCATCTACATTGTTCTAATGAACTGATTAAAAAGGAATTACAGCATTGTGGATGGGTTTCTGTTATCTAGCATATGCCTCATATAGTGTGCACTGACAAGGCTTCCCTAAAGTTTTGCTGAATGTGTCTGGGTATTTTCCAGCTTCTGTGGCCAGGTGGTTCAGCAGAGTATGGGAATTAAGTTATCCTTAGGGAGTGACAGTGAATGAAGATGTGTGGAGAATGCTGAAGCTGTTTGACCCTCTGTCTGCTTGTCTCTTACTACAAGCATGCTTCTCTGAATTGGCTGAGTTCTGGAAGTCCTCATGTTTTGTTCTTAGTGGTTATCCATTAGGGGTAAGATTCCCCAGAGAACTTCAGCTGTACCTAAAGATTTGTTTGAAGCCATTTTCCTTTTTTGATTTCTTTTTAAATAATATTGTCTACACCTTTGCTAAGCACAATTTGACAGTGGGTAAAGTACTGGTGACAGCCAGAGGTAGCATTTACCATGAGGAAACAATAACTCGTTAGCATTTTCATTGGGAATGGTAGTGACATTGGCTACCCCTCCTTAACCTGAGGAGGGAGGTGATCTTTATCTAGACAAATCCTATTTAAAGAACTGGGTAATTAGTAGTCTTGTCACTCTACAGATTAGCATTTTGAATTGCTTTCAGTAAAAATGCAAACTGCCTTTATGTCTGTCTTTCAAAAAGCACATAATGGCCAACTGCTTTGTTATTTGAGAAGCTTCTTTGTATTGCTTTCAAAAAGGAGTTTGTTGGTTTTGTTTTGGTTTTGGGTTTTTTTTTATTTTTTAGTCCGAATGAATGGATTTAGTTGTTTGCTGCATGGCAATATATTAAGATTGGATTTGTGCCTTGCTTAGCCCCACCTTGTCTGAGGATTGAAAAAGTAGAAGGGCCTCACCCCACTTTAATTTCTTGTACAGGGCAGCAAAGCCAAACCTAACCCAATCATCTCCACATTGATCTTACAATAAATATTAATTAGCTTATGAATAGTTCCAGATGTCTTGGTAACCTGTTCATGATCTTTTTTCGTTCTTTCAACTGACTAATGCTGGGATCCATTTCTGTATTTGATGTTTTCAAGTGGTATTTGTCCTCTAATGGACTGACTGACTTCTTTAATCCAAAAGCCGCTAGCTTGTAATCATCAATGAAGTACGCAGCCAAACCATGGAATCAATAAAATAACCATTTTTAGATGTTTGAACCTGATCTCACTGTAATGTTGTGGTGTGGAGTTTTTGGAGTTGTCTTCCCGCACCTTATATTTATTTACTCTTTTTTTCTACTGGAATTATGATTTAGGGAGGAACACTAAAGTAGTTGCAAGCTCTCTGTGCTGGGTGTTTCTGGAGAGGAGGAGGAAAGATGTGAAAGCATAGGGTATGGTCTTTTCTGGTAGATACTCCTGGTTTGGAAGTTTTCACTCTGGCAGATGAGGATAAGAGGATCCCAAATGGGGAGGAGGGAGGGAGGAGAATGTCTAAGAACCTTTACTGGAGGTAAGTAGCCAGTCTTCAGATATTAACTAAAGCTTGATATCTGTTTTTTAAGCAACTTGGAGAATAAAAACAATAGTGAGCACATTACTATTACTTCTAATTGCAAAGTTCAACAAATTTTATATTTCATTCCATTATTTAATGTTAATAGCTTAAAAAAAAAACAACACAAAAGACCTTCCTACTTATCTAACGAGCTTCATGTTTCTACTTGTTTTATTTCTAGCATATTATCAAGTTTCACCGTGCCTCAAAAGCAAATAAAAAGCCCATGCAGTTGCCGAGATCTATGGTTAAATCCCTACTGTACCAGATCCTCGATGGAATCCATTACCTCCATGCAAACTGGGTGCTTCACAGAGATCTGGTAAGTCTTACATGTATTACCTGGTTAAGAAAGTTTCACGCATGTGTTGTTGGGTAGGAGAAGAAAAGTCCCTATTAGTAATCTGCATATCGATCCGTACAGCTCTTCCTGTTATTGTTGCAGGAGACCAATGGAGACTTTAAACACGAAAACAAGCTATGTTTTCACATTGTTTTTATCTGAGTCATCTGAGCTCAGACAATGATGGTAGATCCGGTAGAAGGGTTGCAGCTATCAGTATCCGAACACAGCACATGAGCCAGCTGATACATGTCAGTTGAACTTTCATACAAGTTTGTGCACGGTTTTGAAAAGGCGTTTAAGAAAGTGATTGATACCCTTGTACATTGTTTGGCTTATGTGTAAGTTACCACGAAAGCTAGTGAAAGAGTAGTTTTTTCATGGAGTATTTATTTTCCATGTGGTATTTTTTCTGACCGTGGGAAGAGAACTGTGAAAGAGTTGTCATCTTGAAATTTCTCATGACCTGAAGTGGCTCTCGACTGCAGATTACAAGGGCGGACAGTTGCCTTGTTTTAGTTACCCTTTTCCCCTTAAAGTTTCCCACCACTCCTTATACTTAAGTGAGGTGCTACCAAGGGTTACAAAAAGAAGAATGCTAATATGGGTATATTGCTTGCTGGCACTTGAGTTGTAACTAGGTTTATTTTTGGTGTGAGTCAAACAATGTGATGGTTAATAGATCGGATTTGTTTTAATAGTTAACGCTATTGTAACATCAGTAGTAGGTATGGTAGGAAATGTAGTGTCATCTGTGTGTAAAGCTACTGCTTTTATTTGGTTATTTTTCATAGTTGCCCCAATACATCAAAATAGGGATGTACATCCCAAAGCTTACAATCACTTTTTAAGTTTTGTGAGGTGTAGATTGTTCTTGAGTCTTTAACAGTAAATAGGGGTTCGGATTCATTTTTTTGGAAGCAGAGAAAATGTTTTCTTAAAATATATGAATGAACTAAGTAATAAAAGTCACAGACATCTTCTGAATTAAATTTTGTTTAATTTTTGTCATAATACTTAATAACAGTGGCCTGAAGTGGGGTGTCAGGTTTTGCTATGTATCTTTTTTACCTCATTCTTTGTTATTTACTGTAATTTTTTTCTGTTAAATTTCAGACATTAGTGTAGTTGTGTTGTGAGTATTTGGTGGTTTGGTTTTGTTTTGGTATTTTTACCACCTTTGGAATAGTAGTCATGAGCAAAAGCAGGAAGCAAGTACAACCTTGATTTTTATGTTACAATTATTACTTTCCTAAGGAGGCAGCTGTTGCTTTGGCAGAATGATGAGATGTAATTAGATACAGCTTAAAAAGAAACTCCTGAAAAGTCCAAATTCAGCTGTGTTTAAGGGGAGCATATGCGTGCATGGAACTATTAAATGTATGTACACTCAGATGCTGTTCATGAGCTTGATATCTCAATAGGAAATAGAAGATGGTATCTAAGATAATACCAACAAATACCCTAGAAAATTTTCTTGCTGGTACTGCTATTTCCAGCCACAAGCACCAGGTGGTTTGCATGACTAGTGATGCTACTTTACAGGTCTTACCTGTTGATGAGTTGCAGCAAAGCTGAAGCCTAATATCTCTGGTTTTTCTCATGGACCTTTGAGAGGTGTTAACTGATGTTAACAAAAAAAAAAAAACAAAACACCTATTTTCCATGGCTCTGGAATGATAATGTTTGTCTAATATTGGCATAAATGAGAAGGCAGAAGAACAGAAATTTGTGAGATTTTTGCTTCTAAGAACAGTACCACAGACATGATTTCACTGGGATCAGTTTCTTGCATGGTACATAAATACCAGCTCTTCAGTATCTGAAGATGGGGAGCAATTTCTCTGGTGTTTTTCTCTTAGCTGTTTTAAATCCACTGGAAAAAAATATTTTTCTATCTATGTAAACAAAATTTGCATCGAGACACCTTGTACATTCCTGGTTTAATATAACTCTGTTCTTACTATTTTTAGCATGCATTTGGATGTAGACCAAAGATGGTGACATCCATAAAAGTAATATTATGCTTATTTCATTGCCTCCTCTTCTCTCCTCTTTCCTTCCTCTTCTCTCCTCAAATCAGTTTCCCCAAGAATATTTATCATAATATTAGTCAGATTCTCCAGAGCCATGGAAATGACCTCTAGAATTTATTTAACAAATGTTGCAAGGAAAAAAGAGAAACATGGGAGGTTAGGTATTTGTGAGAGTACTTGCTTAGAGGTATTTAAAGAACACTGTTTAAATGTGGATTTGATACTGTATTAAAGAGTTTTTAAAGAAGCTGGAGTCCCTGGTTCTCAATAGAGCCATATTTTTAGATATCTTAAAATTGTTACTCTTAAGTTATTTTTAAGATCAACAGTAGCCAGCAAAAGCATGATGGAGTAATAAAACTAGTGAACAGTGTGGCCTTGCAGACTTGCAATACACGTCCTGGCCTTGGGCGGAGCTAATGGGTTATCTCTACCACAAGGAGACAGTCTTGTTCCCCTCTTCACTGTCACTAGACATTGCCACCCGTTTTAATGGCCTGGCAGGTGACACTCTCCTGACTCATGGAGAGCTCATTCAGGGAGTGAAACCCACACGAAGTATTGACTCCTCTCGTGCAGAGCTTGGTTTCTGCAGGATGGGCTCCCTGAGGAATCACACTGGGAGTTTACATGTGTGTGGGAGCTGGCAAAGAAGTAGTGTGAGGCTGGAAACGGTGGCAGAAAGATCAACACGTCCTCCTGGAATCATTTCCATTAGATCAGGTTTTTTTTATTGTTAAAATTCACCTTTTTGATTCTTAGATGAAAGCGCAAGCGTTTTGCAAAGATCAAATTCAATTGTGGTACTAAATCAGTATATTTTTTATGTTTACCATGAATCTCTTCTGATGTGAGACTTACGTCAGCTTAAACTCTCCCCAAACAAGTCTGAAAGTGCCCAAATTGAGGCAAATTATAACACCAAATACACTCACACTCATACTTCTAGTAGTACAAAAACAATTTAGCGTAGCGTATGTCTTCTCAGCGATGTCCAATTATAGACAAGGGGCAATGGTTGCAAACTGGAGCATAGGAGATTCCAAAGAAATTTAAGGAAAAACTTTTTCAAGGTGAGGGTGACAGACACTGGAACAGGCTGCCCAGAGCGGTTGCGGAGTCTCCTTCTCTGCAGACATTGAAAACCTGTCTGGATGTGTTCCTGTGTGACCTGCTGTAGGTGGCCCTCCTCTGGCAGGGGGGTTGGGCTCGATGATCTTTTGAGGTCCCTTCCAACCCTTAACATTCTTTGATTCTGTGATCTTTCATTTTCTTGTAATGTTGGGTTTATTTATTTCTGACTTTCTTATCCTGAAGGTGGCTGAAAGGTGCTAAGTGACTTTCTAGGTATAGTTCTTGGCTAAGCTGTTATTTTCTGTCAGTTAAGAAGAATAACCACTGACTGTTTTTTATGGCAAGATTCGAAACAGTGCAGAATATGGGACAGGAGCATTAGAGTTGTGATTTGTTTGAATAGCATTGTGTCAGTTTATACACCTTGGAGTTGATGTAAGGCTATAAAAATCCATACTTTTGCTCTCCTATCAAGCCATTTGGAGTGGGGTTTTGTTCTCGGATTTCATGTTGTTGGGCAACAATAATTACACCTTTTCAACACAGCAGCATCCCTGAAAGCCATGCATAAGAGTAAGGAGGCTTTGCTGGCTGCCAGGGCATTTCATGATGAAGAAGAGGTTAATATAGAGAGATGACAGAGAAAGAACCTTTTGTTACTAAACATTTGGGATTTAAAGTGCTCTGTATACAGTGTGGGCTGTCCACTTGAAGGAGATCTAAAATTGTGCTCTGTACCTTGCGTCAATAGCAAGCTAGAGGATGCAGCATGTGGAATACAGTATTTCAGGGTATTATGGTATCTTTGTCCCCACCTCCCCGAAATGTGAATGATTTAGACTCTACAAGAATGTTTAGCAAAGGTCTTACTTCACAGAGATGTCTAAAAATGGAGATCTTCCATACGCTGTTCACAGTGCACGTTCATGTTAGCAACAGAGAGGATTTTGGCACTCTGTCTTGTGCTAATAACCCTTCAGTCGTTGATGTTAGTTGCTTAAGGACAAAAGCAGGCAGAGACCATTTCCTTTAGAACTTGATAAAAGGAATTTCTATTTGTAGTAGGATGTATTTTTCTGGAGGGAGTTATTATCTATGAAGCGTTTTAAGTGCACAGAAACCATATTGAGGGATTCATTTGAGGTTCCACTTACATCCTTGAGCATTTCTTTAGAATATTGCTTAATGTTAATAAAACTGCTGGTTGAAAAATTAATGTTGGAAAAGAAACTCATCAGAGAAATGCAGATTTTTATTCCCCCTCCCCTTCCTGCTCAGATTGTGCTAAATGATTGCTTTCAGCATTCTGAAATCAGAAACTTGCTCGTTGCAACGGTCGTATAAACTAACTTTGTAAAATGAGCCAAGTTCCTAAAGTCTTTTTATTATGATTTTAAAATACTCGTTGACTAAGAATTTCTCAGTTTCTCTTGTATTGCCCCACTGCAGCTTTAGAATGTTTAAATTGCCTGTGTGAGTCCTTTTACAAATTAAAGAGATTGCCTTACAGAAAAAGTCTTTTAGATGGAGCAGCAGTGGTGTAGGTGAAAATACTCAATGTTTGACACACCTTTGAACTCCTGATTTTGATTTACATACAGAGGGCAGAATTAACATGATCTGATGGAACAAAAGGTGAATCTTAAACAGCAGAGATGGAAAAAAACCCCATCCTTCTCACTCTAATATTTAATTTGTAATACTCTGTTCAGAAAAAGATCAAGGTGTCTAAAATATAAGTGAGACAGAGGGTAGATTCTAGATGAGGTGGTTCCCTGGGCAGGTTTGTGTGTGTAACTTACTGTCGATGCAGAAGGAGGCCATATGCCTCTCCTCCTCTTGGTTCCATCGTGCTGCTCCTCCTCTTCCAAGATGGGGATTGACAAATTAACATGAGTTAAAATTAAACTCTCAAAGAAAAGGTTTATCAGTATCTGTGTTCATTTCCTGAATGTTCACCACGCAGTTACACAAACTGCTTATATAAGGTGGAGATATGGGCAAGATATATGCGTGGGAGCCAAGTGGACAAGGGACATAAAGGAGGGGTAAACTTCCAGTGACATTGTCCTGTTCTGCTGACCATGTTAGGTATATGATCTGTAATCCTTCTCCTGAACCGTTTTGGTGCCTGTCCATTTGTTGGTGCCTAGCTTTTGGCCACTAAGAATAAAATGAGCACCTGAAATTTCTTAACATAGGAAATCTAAGATTTGGTGTTTTGATTCGAGGTTTTTGAAGAATCTAGTTACAATAAAATAATATTTGTTTGAAATAATATTTTTGCCAGTGGCAGAAAGCAGAGTGAGCCTGTTTCTCAGATCCTCTGGTTTACAGTCTAAGATGTCAGTATAAATACACTTTCTTTGGCATTTAAAGCAAATGAGAACAGTGATTACAAGGAAAGGGTCCTACATCTTTTGTGGAAGAGAATGGGTGGTAATGTGGCAGACTTCTGTGACCAGATGGCTAAATTCTGAAGCAAATTCTGTGTAGGGTCCTTAAACACTGCAGGACAGGTATTTGGTGAAGAAAAATAGTTGTAGTGAAAACTTGAAAGACAGCAGATGTTTTAGGGTTTTGAAGTACAACAAAATGGATTAAATAATTGAGTTTGTAGCTTATATTATGAATATTATTATACTGGGTGAAGTAGAAGGTGGTAAAGGAAAGCAAGTAAAAGGGATCTCAGTGGGAAACTGAGGCAAAGATGGATTTTTTTGAGAAGGCACAGCTAATGAAGAAAGCAAGGAGAGCTGACAAAAATCTTTCCACAGTTCTGTCTTTCACCCTTCTCTGTGCACATGCCCTGCAACACCATTCAACACTTTTCCTCACTGATAGCCAAGACTGGCTTTTCTCAGGATTTTTGTGATGTCCCATGTCACCATTCCAGTCAGGACCAAAACTTATTTGAGCAGGCTTTTCCTTGACGCTTCAGCTGCTGAGTGGGCTAAGCTCGTGGAGCTTCCAAGCCCATGCATGGTTGTCTCAGAGTAACCCTTTCCGAATCAACCTACTTGCTCTAATTTCACTAAGGGGTGGAAGGGAGGAGGAATCCAACTGTGGCGAAGATTTTGCCACAGATTTACCCTCTCCAGCTTTTTTATTATCATCCACTTGTCTCTTAAGGCAGGAGATGTGTTTGTTCTGTAGTTTGCTTCACTGAATTGTCTGTATTAGCAGAAGGTATTTTCATTCCATGCTTAAGATAGTAAGTTTGTATTTCTTCCCAGAGTGGATTACAGAGTATCCATGCACTTCTGTCACCTGCAGAATTTATGGAGACCTAATCTGGGTATTTTTGGTAGAAGGGCATAGCAGACAGCTGAGGTTTGATATAATTTTGACTCTGTATGTCTGCTTATGTAGCCAATGTCTATAGGCAGCCTTTAGGATGATCAGGTATGTGAGCTTCCAGATTCACACTTCTTAATGGGTCTCCCGAATATCCAGACACTGCAGTAACAGTAAACTCAGTATCTATCCAAGGGTAAATCTTTAGCAGAGCCAAGAGACGCCTGTGTGGTGACCAGTGCCAGCTCCAGCTGGCCATGACTGCACTCAGGGCAAATGGTCTTCTCTGGTGCTCTGGCTTCACATCTCTTGTAGAGCAGCATGTAGCGGACAGTGCAGTAGTTGTTCTCTCTGAGGGTCGCCTGGAAACTGTAGCCATCCGGAGACTGTGGCTTCTCTCCTGTCAGAAGAGAGGCAGAAAGAGAAAGCCCAAACTGAATGGGCTAGACAGGTGACTTTTTGTGGGAATCGGCAACTTGTGTCTCCCTCAAAGGCACAGCCTATTCAGAAATGATTAAACTAATTAGTGTTTCATCCTGAGAATTTGTGATTAAAAAAATATTCATTCTAAATAAATGAGTAATAAGTAACTCTTTTAGTGATCCGTCATGGTGTTTGTATAGAATACCAACATTTTTAGTAAATTTTCAGTAATTCAATTATATTAATTTCAATAAAGCTCAAACAGTTTTCAGATTTCTAGTTGACTGGTTGACTTTTATTTTAGGGATTACTTTAAAAACCCAGTAATTTTCTCACAGCAATCCTCCTCTAGCCAGTATGTAAATCTGCAGTCTCTTACCATGGACTTGGACTCTGTGCTGGAACTTTACTTCCACATTACACAACTCTGTGAATAGTGTTTCCCCATCTGTTAGCTGTTTATGGGTCTAATTTGTAGCTTACTGCTTTATGTGCTATGAAATGTTTGAGTGAAAGCAGTATAATATTTGTGGTTTATGGAGATAACTTTTTGTTGTTGTTGCTTGATACTCTTCTAATAAGCTTGGAAGTATTAATGAAGACTAAGAATTAAAATAAGTTGCATCTTGTATGAAAGCACCAGAAAATTTCTTACAATTGTAAGTGGATACTGATAGTTTGCTTTCACATCAAAGCCTTTGGGAAATGAGAAAAGTCTCTTGGACCTTATTATTTTTAGTTTATAGTATTTAACTACTCCCTCCTCTTCTTCCCTGTGCTCTCCCAAGAACGTTTTCCAGGCCAGTAAATAATTACGAAAGTTACCTAAAAAGCAGCAGAACTGAAGTGGTTTTTAAACATCCCACTTGCATTTTGCCAAGCAAGCAAACTGTAGGTTTAAAAGAGAAAATGTAAAATGACGAGTGTGGGAAACTCCCCTTTCACCAGCATTTCTAAAAAAGGATTTTTCTGTGCTGATATCAAAAGTAAATTTAGATGTAGGTTCGCGCATCCATCTCTTGACAAGCAGCTGCTGTGCAGGAATGCAGAACTGTTGGGTCCTGTTCTTCTGCCAGTAATTTTGCACTGTCTTGAAAAGCTTCTTGGCCCTGTTCACCCATTTGGGCACGCACACGCCTCCTATAAATAAATAAATAGTCAACCTGTCTGACGATTTCTTTAAACTTTTTGAAAACACTTTAATTGTAGTCTCTGCTCCTCTGCGCCATTGTTTGCGTGCGCGTGCGTGCATGAGAAGGGTGCACGAATGTATGGACACGCACTCTCAACTTGTGTTCTTCCCTAGCTGTGTATGGGTTCAGGCTTCTTAATCCTTTATTGTTCCATCTTCATGATCTCTTTGGGGTGAAGGGGACTTACCGCAGTGTCAAAGAACCTTATGAGTGATCATGCTCAGCTTGCAGATTTCCCAAAAGGAAATGTAAGGTAAACCTGTGTATTTTGAAGGATTAGACTCCATGATGACTTCAGAAAGTGACTTGAATTTATTAGGTGAAAGGTAAACACATTTTTCCTCGTTTATATCTGGTTGGAGAGAGGATACAGTTTTTTATTTACTGCTGAGGAACAAGAGTACGTGGATGCTTACATATGTATCTATATGGACATGTGCTTCTAGATAGATAAATGAACTAGAATGAGTTTTATCAGCATACTTTTTTTTCTTTCTTTTTTTTTTTCTTTTTTAATATTAAGCATATACTGAGGCGCATCTGCTCAAAAATGGTGCAGTTCTTATTACTCGGAACTTTGCTTTTCTCCTTTAGTTGTAAAAACTAATCTTCATGCGATTCATGAAGGTGTATGAAGACGTACACAGAGTATTACCTCCACTGAGTACATAAACAGTGAGGCTGACTAACGCATACCTTTTGGTTTGTGGCAAGAGTATTAAGGAGATGTTTATAGATTAATTTTTGCTAATAAAAATAATTGCAGTTGAAGAAAAATGTTTTACCTCAGGTTCTGAAACAAGCTTATGCCCATAAAACCCTGACTGGATATAAATTCAGATGAGTCAGAAGAAACAAAGACACTGATTTAATGTTCTTTTGGCTGCGTTTTGCTGCTAAAGTCAACAGATGACATATGGTTCCTGTGAGCTTCGTATCTCTCTTCCTGAGGTGGAAAAAAGGGCCAGAAGGAAGTACAAGTATTAAAGTAATTCTAGAATTTATTTGGTTTTTTCCTAATATGGAAAAAAACCCAGAAGGAAAATGTCATCTTTTCTAATAGCCCCAATTTGGATACCATCTGCTCTATGAAGGTTTCTAGTAAATAGATGATTAATTTAGCTTACTGGTGCAGCTGACTGTTTGGAGTGACCAAACTGGGTTTTGCATTCTAAATAAAAAATGCAAAGTTTAGAAGAAGCTTTTTAAAAAACTGTTTCGTTTTGGTTTTTTTTGAACTAACCATGTTTTTTTTTTCTGTTGGGGAAAGTATCCGTGGGATAATAGGACTGGCTACAAGTGTGTATATCAGATTATTTCTGTTTGGACTCATTGCCCCTTACTCAGGCTAAAAAAATAGCACAGCTATGTCAGCTAAAAACAAAATTAAGAAAATCCTTTATATTGAAAATTAATAAAATCCTTTATACTACCTATGAAGTGACCAGCTATGTGAAGTGGTCCTCCCAGAAACTGGGCATTAGATCTCAAATTCATCTTTAGGGATGATTATCATAGTCTTACACTTGGTGGGGGGTTTTTGTCTGTGGGTTTTTGTTTGGTGTGGGGTGTTTTTGTTTTGTTTTGGTTTTGGTTTAGTTGTTTTTTTTCCCAAATTTAGGAAAGGAACAAACTTTCAGCACATCTGCACTATGGGTAAAAGTATTTATAATATTTTTTTCACCTATTAACAGGGAAGCAGAGAACATTTCCAGACAAGAAAGGCTTGCCATAGTGCAAGCAGTCAGTCTTAAACACGTGTGGTTCACTCATACAGTTCTCTGTATACCAAATCTTGTGCCAACAGGATTTTTTTAAAACTATTCTTTCTCTTCTCTGTTGATTTCTTACCTGCTGGAAGCTAAAGCCCATATTAATATATAACTAGCATTTTGACAGACTCCCATTCCACTTTTTTCAGTGCCTCTGTCGTGTTAGAGCACAACTCTCTGTTACCTTCTGGTTTCCTGTCAGTGGCTTGTAGAAGCACTTGCCCAGCAGTTAAATTCTTTTGCTGATTTGTAAAGTAGTAAAAAATTTTGGAAATCCTTTTATTCTTTTTAAGTGAGTTGAAGGTATCTGAAATCTATATTTCTTTTTTTATGTTGGGATTATGGGTTTGAATTCTCAAATAAACCTCCTTCCCACCCCCAAGCTAGCCCTGCTCTGTGATGCTTTTGTATATTTGTATATTTTGTATATTTGTATTTTGATACTTCTGGTATAACAAGCATTGATTATAAATTTTGGTTGGTTCTGTATTAGTTTACTTTGTTTCTTTATTTCTATTTAACTATTTCTGGTTTTGTTGTTGTTGCTGAAGACTTTTACCTAAAAATAAATATCAAAATAGTAATAAAAATTAAGTTGGTGCTAAGAGTTTACTCTTGCTTGTTTTCTTAGTTTAAATACTTAGCACACATCCCAAAACTTAGCATGGTAATGTTCTGTGTAGCTGGTATTCGCAAATACAACTCATGTCTAAGAAAATAATTCAGCAGACAATATTTTGCATTCCTGAAATTCCTCTTAGAATAGAGGATTTCAGCCAGTCAAGCCATTTTGTTTTACGCTGTAATTGTTGCCAAAAAGTGGGTTTTTCACAAACCTGTCTCCTGTTCTAAAGGGTTTTTTTAATCTATGAAACATGCTTGTACATTTTTACCTTGATTTCTGTTTCATATAGTTACTTTTGATGTAACAGTTGTGGATGATGACTGTTAGAATTAGGAATTAAGTGCAGTTTCCACAAGGTTACATTTTAATGAGCTGATACTGACTTCTAATGCTATGAAAATTATTTCTGTGGCTGTTGAACTGAGAGTATGATTATCTGTTTGCCAGCTCAGCTGAAATTCAGTCTCTTAAATGAGATGTTAAAGTTGGTTTTGCTTCTCGAAATTCAGGATATGAATTCCAATCCCAGCCCTAAAACTGATTGTTTATCAAGTAAATACTAATTTGAATTCTTGATAGTTAAAACCAAGAGAATTGCAGACCCATTTTGATTTTTAGGTAATGTGTGTGCTTGAAATTCTGGTTATCTGGATAGTATAAGAATGTTGTACTAGCTTCCTGTTAATTTTACTGTCAGCAAATACATATGCTGCGGCCGGCCGACTGCTGTCTTTTGCTAGGATGCAGGATTTACATGGAAGCTTATTTCTCTTTGTGTGTGTCTCTGTGCTTTGGTTGGGAGCTGCTTCTGTAGTGGGATGGGAAGGTTTTGCAGGAGCAGTGAGCCTTTTAGAGGACCTGAAAGTAATATTTGTGCTGTAACATAAAAATACCTGAGTGCATATTGCAAGTCGTGTGTTAAGTCTGAAAAAATGTAAAATAAATTCAGCTGTTTACTAGTTTATCTCATTTACAAGCTATTTCTCCTCCTGCAGCTTAGTTATCCCTGTCTACAGGGACATATAACCCCTTATGACTTGTAGTTTGCTCAAGTGTTGATCCCCATATTTCTGCTCACTAACAATTTTTCTTTTTGCTTCATTGGAAAAATCCTAGAAGCTAATCTCTTCCTTTCTGTCTGGGTGGTGTATGTGGGAACACTCGGGAAAGTCTGTATGAACTGTTGGAATAGATTAACTAAATTCTGTTAAACTTCTTTGTGACTATTCTGAGTGGTCTGAAAACTGATTTGTGCTCAGAAGAGCTCTGCCAACGCGAGGTGGTGACATCTTGGACCACCAGCAATGGTGGGTACCCTGCAGTCACTGGTGTGAGTGTGCCCTGCTGAGGCTGTCCCAGCCCATGGTCCTGGCGCTAACTTTTGCCCTTGCCAAAGGTATATTTATTCATGCCAAGGTGCTAAGGTGGGCTGGAGGGCTGTGGCAGAGGAGCCCGTTCAGCACCATTGTCTGCTGTCTGTGTGATTATCTCCAGCAGAGAGACAGCATGGACTGCTAGAGGCAGTAACGTTTGAAACTGTACAGCTGTTTTTCTTGGTGCACAAGACTTGGAACCCTTCTTCAGTATTTAGAGAGTTTTAATTTAATTTAGTTGAAAAACTTAAACTAAAGCGGAGGGTATGGCTACATGAACATGTTACAACAAGGCAGCCTAGGGTGTGGATTTACTCTGCGTTAGTTGCTCTGGAGTAACTGCTCACCTGCATGTTTGTGTCCTGCAGAAAATGCATAGTCCTTTGATATCTCACTACTTAATGAGTGAGATAAAATTGCCTAGTGTACCATCCCTAAAACTGGACAGCTACTATGTTAAATTCCATGCGTCTTTGTTTCTGAGTATGATTTCATTAAAATGCTGGTAACTAAAGTGTCAATATAATGATGACTGTATGGTTGGTTGGGTTTTTTCATGACTTCTGTATGTCGAAGAATTCAACCTTTTGGTAACAGTCCTCCTACAGTGCATGTCTAGTTTAGTCTTCAGTATGCAAGAACCACTTTAGTCTTACAAAGAACTGTGTTCAGAATTAGGGGGTGGGGGGTATATGAGTGTCCCTTTTCCTCTTAGTAATATCAGATTTTAAGTTGTCAAATCATTTGATAAGTTTCTGATTTTCAATTTTAGGGACATTACAGCCATTCAGTCTGTATTACAGCTATCATTGCCTCTAATAAAGCTTCCCTAGACTTTCACCCTGGTCTTGAGTTTGTAGTGTGACTGCTTTCAAAATGGATGTTGCAACTAGAGAGAAGAATTTCAGCTGATATAGGACATAGCATATGCAAAAGGTGGGACAGAGTAATGGGGAGAAAAAAGTGCTTTGATGGTGTATTCTGAAAGATGGGGGTTTTCTCAAAGGCATTTTGTTGCACCGTAGGCTTTTCCAATGTCATAACCTCTTTGAGGAACAGGAGTTGAGCACCTAGCCTATCTATGCAGTTTGAGAAAAGAAAAGAAAAATTCCCATATGGAGTTTATTTGCATTTTAAGCATTTTTTTTTCTTTCTCCAAGAATGTTCAAGGACTTACTGGCAACATCGACACTGAGGTAAATCATAAATGTTGAGCACTAAAACCATTAACATTTTTCCTATTAAGTTTGGACAAATTTGCTCTAGCAAGGACAATTGTATCTTCTCTGAGAGCATGCTATGTGCTCAGAGTTGTTTAATTAAAAAAAATTAGGACTGCTTGACCTACCACACTTGAACATCCTCATGTTTTTGACATGAATCACAGAATGTTTCTCAGGAGTTGGTGGTATCTCACAGCCGCTGCATGTCTATGCAGGTTGTTTTTCATTTTTAAAAAGGGCATAATTGTTGAATGGAAAAATATTATAATTAGTTCTGAACTATTTCAGATTTTGTTTTCGGCACTTAGAGCCTTCTTCACAACCCTTCTCTGTTTTCTCTCTTGACGCAAATCTTTCATTTGCTTCCAACTTCCTGCTCCTCTGCCCACGATCCCATATCTGTTGATCTGCCTTTTGCCACCTCTTTAACATTACTCATATAACCTTGACTCAGCTTTGACTTTCCTGAAATACTTTTCTTTCTTCATCTTCACAACCTTAATTATTGCTCTTCCCTTTGGTCTTTGCAACTTTGAGCTCTGCAGTGGCTGGTATAGTAGAGCACTATGTTTCGTACCTTGATCAACACAAGAGGAAAAAGCTCACTCATTCCAGATGGAAGTGACCCTCCTTTGCTTTAAGATTTCGTTAAAAGTACCATGCTCATTCAAAAGCTTTGTAGACTCAGTAGGAGACTCTCTAGATTCTGAAGTTGGTAATGGTCCCTGCTGTGGTCGTTCTGCCTCAGAAAAGATTTTGAGACTGGCTTTCTTAAAGTTTTTGCCTCCCAAAACAGCTTTACCACAGGCTTCAGTCCCTAATTAGCCTTAGTTGGTGATTGACTGAAAAAATGTTTAAAAATTGGTGCTAAAAACTGACTATAGACATATGAAATCAATAACTAATTAGCTTTTCCATGTGGTATTAGATACAGTACAGCAACCTCAATTCAATATGTAAGAGAGGTCTTGATACTTACCATAGAACTATTCTAAGAGTGTTGCAAATAACTCCAGTCGTATGAACAAGTTAATAAATAAATACTTGATAACATGTTAGGTTAAATTTTTCTAAGATGAGTTACTCTTTAGGTTTGTGCTGCATGTGTCATTTGGAAAGAGCTTAAGCTTCAAAACTTAAAGACTCCCACACCTTGTCTTAAGTTGGCTACCTAAAATATTTAAGCACCACTGGTTTATATCCTGCTGAGAACTGTTTCATGATTTGCATTAATGAGGGCAAGTAATACTGATACCTAATGTATTTGTTCATGAAAACATCCGTTAATGTAATTGTCTTTTGTTCCATTTTTGTTAGGTAGTAAAATAAAAATGAAGATACCAGCAATACGCTGAAGAAACAAGCTTTTAGGATCTGATATGCCATGTTGTAAAAGTACATTACACCAGCTATCAGAAAATAAAAATATTTAACGTACTTAATTCCACCCCCCCCACCCCCCCCACCCCCCCCAAGATTCTTCTACACTTCTGAACAAAGGAAATATTTTTTCTTCTGTTTACATCAACAAATCAAAACACTTTTAGGACAGAAGATTAACATTTTACTATCTATTGTGTAGCTTTTAAAATAACCCAGGTAAGATAATGAAGGGTGCTTGCATTGAGCATATTTGATATAGTGACTTGAAGTGTTCATAGAAATTACTACAGTTTATTAAATTTGAGGGCTGGAAAGATACCATAAATATTATACAAGCCTTAATGGAATAATCATGAATGTGACAAAATGTCATTGCCTCAATCTTGTGTGGATTTTGTAAACACAGTAAACAATGGAGGCAGACAGATAAACTCATTACTTTAAAGAGATTTCTCCTCTGCCCTGCTACAACTCAGTTATCATACGTGTAGTCTCTGAACTGAGGAATCTCTTAATCTGAGACTTGCAGACCAGCGTATAATCCCGTTTTCTTGATGGAGACAATCTATTTGTGAGTACAAGTGTGAATATGAACTCAAAACCTTGTGGCTGTTCTACCTGCCTGTGGGCATACTTTTACCAGCAATATCCTGTGGTAAATAAGAGATACCTTCATTCCTTCATGAAAAGAAGCAAGTTGCTTAGTGCTTACTGCAAGATACCACATGATAAGAGTGTGCCCATGGCAGTTACCACATGTTAGCGGAGGTGCTGACAACTCCCACTTTCACTTAGCCTTATTAGTTTGTTCATCTACCTGCATGAATTTCTAAGCTGCTCTGGTGTGTTACTTTGCACGCAAAATGTCTACAGAAAATACTAAGAAGATAACCATGATTGTTTAACATGTGTGTATATATATATATTTTTTTTTTAAGCGGAATCTCCCATCTCATTTGTGCTGTTAAAAAGTGCTAATTCAACATATTCAGTTCAATACATTTGGTTATTCAACCAAATGTATGAGGAGTGCAGGCATTTCCCACTAGTACTGAAGTGCCAGGGTATTTCAATTCAAGAAACTCTTGTGAAATTTTCTAAATTGTGAAATTTTTCTAAACTCTTGTGAAATTTTCACCCTCAAACACTATCTCATTGGTGGTAAGAAATTCATAGATGGAGAGGGGGGAGCACTGTTCACAGCTCTGAAGTGATAGTGTTGTGAAGTTATGAATCTTCCTTAGCTGTGTCCAGCATACTTTGTCTTGCTATCTGCAGAATCTTTATTTTAAAATTCTGAAGGTGCTGGTTTGAAATGAATGACTGCAAAGTGTTCTACAGGAAGAAAGACTCTTCTGGATAAGGAAGTGATGTTTTTCTGAGTGAAAACCAGGAAATCATAGAAGCATTTATGGGTAGGGAAGAATCCTTCTCCTGCCCCAAACAGCAGGTACATAACAGTACTTACAGCCTTTGCTTCCAGTTTGTCTTAGGCTATGACTGTTGATACTAAAACACAAATTACAAATGTCATTCTACAAAGCGAAACTGTTTTTTAATTCTTACTGAAGATTAATATTTATTAAGCTGTGTAAATAGTATAGTATCTGAGAAATGAAAGCATTTCTTTTTTCCATGACAAGAAAGCTTTATCTTGAACTCTCTATATAAAGCAGCTAAGTAACTGGGATAAATGTTTGAGACTCTTAAAAGATAATTTGTGGTCTCCATAACTTTTAAATTGATATATTAAAATTTAACTTTAAATAGTTCTTTTCTTGAATGAAATTCAGTTTTTTAGGTTTTGTATTGAGCCATTTTTTTCTCCCGTGCTTCTATACCTTTCCCAGATACTACCAGCCATGCCTGTGGCTGCTGTTTGTTCTACATACACAACGTGCTCTGCATTTGCTCCTGTGCCCTGTAGCTGTACTGGCCTCTCTTGATTCGAACTTTCCAAAGGAGGAACAGTTTGTTTACCCTTCACCCATTCTGCCCTTTGTGTGCAAGAAGGGTTGCATAAAGAAACAATAAAGTGCTTGAATTGGGTTGTTATGTAGGCAGTGTTCACTCCTCTTTGGAATAGCAATATTCTAGATCTTTAAGTTTCAGTTGTTTATGGTTGTTAATGAAAATATGTTGTGGATTTAAATGGTTTATGCTTATTCCTACCTGCCCCATTAGAAAATTATTTTGAATTGGTGAAAAATCTGCTTAAGTACATAGGACCTTTAATTTCTCTGAAGAATTGTCTTGATGAGAAGGTTTCAAATTGTTTTGTGATGCTCATAATTCTGAATTACTGTTTACTTAAACATTAGGTCTTTAATTCTTCAGTCAGATCTAGACTGTACAGAGCTTTATTGTCAGACTGGGCTTATGCTGCAGCAGGGATTAGAGTTTATACTACAGAAGGAATGCCATAAAAATTTGAACATTAGGTTCCTTTCCATAGCATTTACTGATGAATTGAGCAGAAAGGGAATGAAGTCTTCTTGGAAATTTTATGGAAGGTATATACATTAAAAATACTTGGTTTTGAGAAAGATTATAATCATTGAAATAAACACACACAGATGGGCTACTTAATATCTTTTAACATCATTTGTGTGTGTCAATATCTAAAACTGGCAGGTAATGAATAAATCAGGCTTCGGAAAACAAGTACAAATACCGTAACTTATGCATCTATCTCTATATCCTTTGTTACCTCTGCCTAACTTTTTCTTCAGCATGAAAATAGCCTAAAAATGTTTAAAAGGATCATTGTATCATGTTGGTCTTTTAGTACCTGTAATATTGAAGCCTGGTACTGAATACTGGTATAGCAGTGTCTCCTGGTTTGAGTGAGAACAGAGCTGGTTCTGTTCAGTGATTTTACTGTTCAGCTCAGTTCTTCTCACTCACTGCAC